>APFE030032509.1:162808-175652 GCA_000404065.3 Pinus taeda | reverse complement strand
TATATATATATATATATCAACCCCACTCAAACTAATTGGAGGTCGGACCCTACTATGAAGTGGGGGGTCGGGCCTTGGTCCGCTTCGAAACTTCCTCACACACCGACTTTTGTGAACCCGACTACACTATCTACCCGTCAGTTCATTGAACCCGATTTCTATGGATCCAGTAAGATTCATTCGTGATTTTTTTTTTTTTGGTTTTTTCTTTTAATTTTTATGAATTCGTAAGTTCCTACAATTTGCGCTAAAATTAGAAAAACGTCAAAATGAAAAGTCAGCTTACATTTCTGAAATCCTTATAACGGAAGAGCTTTTATTAGTGCCTATTGCGTCCCACTTGATTACATAACAAGGATCATAAATCCAACTTTGCTTTCGGAGCTTGATTTGATGGCGTTAAGAACCTCAACTGCAGGTTAAACACAACTTGGTTACGCGTAATTCATCGATTTAAGTATGATGAGTCGTGTACAAGGATGCTAACATATAAATCTAAAAAAACCTGATTATAAACCTTAGTTTTTTTTTTTTTTTCTGAAAAAAAACACACTTATAAGAGGAAAGAAAATATAGTCATGTTTAACCCAAATGTAAATTTAAGTACTAATAATGGAGCAAAAACTTATTGCAATAACGCAGTTCTGTTTTGTCAAAATAAAATAAAACAACACATTTAATGAGAAGTTGATAAGCTAATCGAAGATTTTTTCGTTATTTATTTGAAAACTGCACTGACAACAAACCTAAAATACTATAAATGCACTTTGGCAAAATACATCAAATTGAAAAAGACAAGGAATAGTGAAACAAAGACTATAAAAATAAATACACTAGGATCCACTTCCGTTAGATTCAAAACACACTCAAAACTCGTTTTACAGGGAAACAAAATTCAATGGAAAAAGATCAAATGTGAGGGAAATAAAATAAAATGTAGAACCATTTCGAGGACGATTTCCCGGTTGGTAATGTTTTAGACAACACCCGTGCGACCATGGTAGAACTTGTGAGGCATACCCTTGTGAATTGAACCATTGACCTTAATATCCACGTATTGCCCAATCTTGTATGCCCTCAGATATGTGCTGAGAGAGGTGTATCCTTCTTCCTGAACAAGTCCCCCGTCCGAGCTCACACTCCATGACCTGTCGACATATTCTACTCCCTCGGTGGATCCATTCTTCCTGCTGCTGCTTTTGCAACTCGTCTCTCGTCAAACACAAGAATTTATGTAAATGGATCCATTCCCGAATGATGACCATAGGTGGTCAAATGGGTATTGCATAATTCACCAGGAAACGATATTCAAAGTACTGACGAAAACCATCACAACTAACTACAAAAGTAGATAAAAAATTGGGCTTCGCATAGGAATCTCTCTTCGTTGTACTAGTTGGTATAAAATTTAGAGGGCATAGATTTTCACTGTATTGAACAAGATATTTTCACCGTGCATTGGATAGTCCTTGAGTTATATGTTACAAATATCCACGATGGTTTTCTCGACAACCACACACAAATATAAGCCTCCACGGTTTCGCAACAGATTGGAGTTAAGTTGCCCAATAGATCCACCACTGTGTACTCCTAGCACTGGTACTAGAAACCATGACCAAATGCCAAAGAATTCTTATAACAAAAGAAGTAAAGCTATACAAGGGAAACCCGAGCTTGCTCTCAGGAGCTTCCATACAACTCGGCAGAGAAACAGTCGAAGAGACCCTTAGCTAACCGTCCAAAGAGTAATGAACGGAGACTTTCCATTGAGGGCGGCCGAATGAAAAATGCATACCTGGAACCCTCGACCCGGTGCAATGAGGACTTCCTTAAAGCAGAGTAGGCGCCCAACCTGTATCCACAACCAGGGTAGGAAACAAAGTAAGACTGTGTCAGTATGTGAACTAGAAACCAAATTATAACAGTGTAGATGAGGGGACGCAGTGGCTAAGAGTTGGGAACCTACCTGGGTCGGGTAGAGCCATGAACAGCTTTCAATGTTGCAACAAACCTTCACTTTTGAGACCCAAACTCTGCAACCAAAGAATGCAAACGAGGTCACGAATAACACAAAATAGAGGTGTAGCTAATGTGTAGAATCTCAAAAAAAAAAAAAAAAACAACTTCACTGCAAGTTGTTTACCTGAAGGATGCAGGAAGCCTGGTGTCGCCAGCGGTGGAAACGGAATGGAGAAGTTGACAACCTGAGCGGCATGAGTTCTGCCTACCAGAGCTGGCACTGCGGGAACCTCAGTGAACCGACTTGCAAATGAATTCCACTATCCTGAACGAGGCTTAGGTTGAAAACCGTGGGTTGGTGTTAGCCGTTGGATAGCCAGGCGAAATCATCACCATCGATGGTGGCAGGACTACCCACAGTGCTGAAACAAACTGCCAGCCACGTACAGAACGGACCGCCAGAGTTAAAGGCACCTTACCTCGACCATGTGATGGCGGATGAACTACCAAACGTCCTGATACCGCGTGGATAGCAATTGCATGTAATCCAAGTGGCAAAGTAAATGAGCCATATCGTACCAACTAAAATTCAGAAAGGTAAATGAGCAACAAGCCCTTTAAACTTTGGTTAATTTTTTTTTTGGATTTGGAAATTCACCAACCCGGCAATAAGACCCCAAATATAAAACTTTGGATAAAAAGCAAGAAACATAAAGGTTCTAAAATAAAACTTTAGGTAAAAACGAAAAACATCAATAAAATGTTCTGGTCAACCCAAATTAATAGAGTCAACGACGGATCGAACGCTAATAGTCCCAGCAGGGACTAATAAGAATTAAGTCAGAGTGAGCATATGGTGTCAAAATCGATTCATAATTTTACACAGACTTACAACAAGCATAGCTCCTGTTAATCATATTACATAGATTACAAGCATTGCTTCAAAAAAATCAAATGCCCGAACTCTCAGCTATATTAGTTTTACTCCACTCCAATAAGGTGTGGAATGTTATATGCAAAAGCCGAGAGTTTAGAGTTCATCACCTGAGTTAATTGCTCAACGCCATTATTTGTGTGAAATGGATGTTATTGTTAAGATGCTGTGCTGAAAAGAGCTCACTTTCTTTGGTGTTGCAACCAACTGGAGCTTCTGGAGAATCTGCAATAGCAAGTTTGACATGCATAAATTTGTTATCCATAATGGATTCATCTTGATTCTTTTGGAACAATCTTTTTAGTCCCTTTTGACCCTTGTAACACGCATGATCGATGTTTTTTACTTGCGGGAAAGCCAGATTCCAGAAAAATTACCAACAGTGGCAACAAGATGGCGCTCCTGCCTTCCACTCTCAGTAACCTGTAGTGATGAAGAGAAATAGATGTCAGAAATTCGTACACTTGAAGAGCTAACAAGGGTTATATAATATATTGCATTCAATTGGTACATGTGAATTTGAATTCATTTATTGTGTACCTTATCTCTTCATAGATAATTGAGAACTTTTAATGCATTGTTATTTGGTTAAGTTTTGCCTGCCACATTCTGTTGATTTTTTTCTGTTGGCACAATTTCTTTTCATAGCCTCACTGAGAAAATGACCGAGAAAATGTTGTACGAGTTCCAAGGCCACAATTGTGTAATCTCAAGGCATTTTCCAGCCACTTCCTAAGGAGACCTCTAAGAAAAGTTAAAGGGCTTTTGCTCAGTTAAATTCTTAAAGGATTTTAACTGATTTTTTTTTATACACTTGTACGTTTTCATGAGACTACAGCTCCTCAATCTTATCCAGACCATCAACATCTTAAATTCCAAAATGGAATCATCTTTTGGAACAATCTTGTAGCAATAGCAGCTTTTTAGTCCCTTCTGGCCCTTGTAACACGCATGATCAATTTTTTTGACTTGCCAGAAATTCCAGATGACAGAATTTACCAACAGTAGCAATTAGATGGCGCTCCTGCCTTCCACTCTCAGTAACCTGCAGTGATGAAGAGAAATAGATGTAAAACTTCGTGCACTTGAAGAGCTAACAAAGGCTATATTGCATGCCAACGGTCCTGTAAGGTTCAATTGCTACATGTTGTGAATTTGAATTCATTTCTTGTGTACTTTATCTATTCATAGACAATTGAGAACTTTTAAAACATTGTTATTTGGTTAAGTCTTCCCTACCACATTCTATTCATTTTTTTCCGTTGGCACAATCTTTTTTCATAGCGTCTCATTGAGAAAATGTTTTATGAGTTCGAAGGCCACAATTGTGTAATCTCAAGGCACTTTCCAGCCACTTCCGAAGCAGTCTTCTAAGAAAAATTAAATGGCTTTTGCTCAGCTAAATTCTCAAAGGATTTTAACTGGTTGTTTTATACACTTGTACTTTTTCATGAGACTACAACTCCTCAATCTTATGCAGACCATTAGCATCCTGAATTAAGTGCACATATACATTAACATCTAAGGCCTACATTTTTTTCGAACACACCAGCTCCTAATATCCTTTCTAGACCTTGAAGGAGGACTGTTATAAGCCTTGGATCTGGCTAGATTAGTAGATTACAAAATGGCTATATGCAACCATCAGTGGCAAGGTATCTATAAAAATAAAAAGAGCTTACGTTATCACCCAATCCTCATCAGAAAATGATGCTGAAAATTATACATGCAAAGAAAGAAAAGCTCCATACCTTGTCCACTGGTCACTTCCACAAGAAATTGCCTTTGAAACTGGCCACTTCCTCAGTAGCTACTGCTTCCAAAATAAAATCTTTAACCTCTTCAAATCTTTCCTCTGACAAAGAGACTTCAGCGAGTAATTTAAATGCATAGTCCTCAAAAGCGCTGTCAAAGTCCTGCTTCCTCTTCAAAACAATGTGTCCACTAATTTCCCACACAACAGGATTAACTTGTGTGTCTAGTATCTCTTGGTCCATTTCTCCCAAAGTTTGTTTTTGTGCATAGCGCTAGTTACAGAAACACCTCAAGATTTTTAGAAGGATACCAAGAAATTCCAGACTTCACAAAAGTAAACATGAATGTCTCCAAATCACCATCAATCTGCTATCGTTGCAAGAGGAAGCAACAAATATTGGTACTGTGGTAATATGCTACCGTACTACTCAACAAACATTTCGAAACTAAAATGCACATGTTGTATCTATTCATATGGGAACTATGTTTGAACCCTAATTGTAATTTGTAAATGAACAAAAGTAAATGTATACATATTAAATAGATCAGAAACCCAACCAGTGACCATCAAAACTAATGCCATTCTTATTCTCCAAAACAGGGAGCTCTTATTGTTGAAATACAGGGCATTTTACTTTCAAAAGTCTTACAAACCATCTCATACTCACTTCCAATAAACTTTTCCATTGTTGCAAGAACTCAGTACTCACTTGCAATAAATTTTTCCATTTTTTGAAAGAACTCACTACAAATTATTGATGAAGTTAAAAACTCTGAATACAAATGGTTGCACATTGTACACCAACTTGGAAATACAAATGATTGCACACAGTACACCAATTTGGCAATACAAATAAAACTATGTAATCAAAAGTACCTATATAGAATACCTTATTCACACATTTCAAACACATACATTCAGCAACAAGGCAAATAAAACTATGTAATCAAAAGTACCTAAACAGAATTCCTTATTCACAAATTCCAAACACATCCATTCAGCAACAAGGCAAATACATTCAGTTACCTTCTTCAAACACATAGAGTGCAATCAGTGAAAATGATGTATCCCTTACTTTCAATAGTTCATTGATTGCTCCCAAGGAGAAGACATAATTTTTCTGGAATACCAACCCTCTTCTCTGATCCTCCGAGCATGCAATTCTCTGCACCCTTGACAAAATGCTCAAGGCCAGCACAAGTAAAGCACAAGGCAATCAAGCAAGCACTTCTCAAGAAGATTGTATTTTGCACAGCTTCCTTCTATACCCACAAGACATAAATTGCTGCAGAATACACCAAATGATTGCAGTTGTGAGCAATGTTGCACGAAACCTGCCCCCCCGCAAGGATCCAAAGCAGGAATTGCGTCCCGTACAGATCCGTGGGGATCCACGGTTCGGAATTTTGGAACTGCAGATCGGGCCGGTGAAGACAGTTCCTGGAATCAGAATTTTGGAACCGCAGATCAGGCCGGTGAAGACGATGCTATAGTTATTGGAGGTTACTTAACAAGGAAAAATGCAACTGAATATAACCATACAAGTAAAAACTCAGGATTTACGTGGTAAAACCCTGATAGAGTGTCAAGGAAACATCCACGAGGCAAGGGATTGGAATTTCTATTCAATCAATGAAATGATTCTCCTTACAATAGTTTGGGCATTCATCAGTTTTATATAAGCCTCCTCAGTTACATAACTGTTGTATCGGTATGAAACTAACTTGTCAATAACTAATACAATTTTACCCAAATTTACATTAATTAGTTGTCAATTACCAACAAACTCCACCTTGACAACAATTTTCCTAATCCCTTGCCCATGCCCATTCATCATCTCTTTTGCAAGCCAAGAGAAGCTAAACACCATCGCAGCTTCTCTACTGTAATTGGCTTTGTGAATATGTCTGCACAATTCTCCCGTGTATGGACCTTTTGAAGAGCTACTTTTCTGCCATCGATCACATGTATCAGAAAATGATACCTTACATCAATGTGCTTGGTTCTGCTACGATAAGCAGGATTTGTAGGTAAGTAGCACTCTGACTGTCACAAAGTACATTCACTTTCTTTTGCGTCCTTCTAATCTCATCAAGTAGACCCTTTAACCAGATTGCTTCTTTACTGGCATCTGAAGCAGCTATATATTCTACTTTGGTAGTGGACAACACAATTGTTTCTTGAAGCTTTGACATTCAACTAATTGCTCCACCTGAAAGAGTAAAGACATAACTTGTAGTAGATCTTCTTTTGTCCAAATCACATGCATAATCAGCATCTACATATCCGCAGACCGATCCTTCACTACCATTAAAGATGATGCAATGGTCACTTCTGCCTCTTAGATATCGAAGCTCCCATTTCACTACTCGCCAATGTTCTTCACCTAAATTTTCCATGAACCTGCTGACAACACCAACTGCATGTGAAATGTCAGGTCTTATAGATACCATCGCATACATTAAGTTGCCTACAGCATTTGCATATGGTACATGAGACATATACTGCTTTTATGCATCAGTTCCAAGACTCAAAACACCAACTGCATGTGAAATGTCAGGTCTTATAGATACCATTGCATACATTAAGTTGCCTACAGCATTTGCATATGGTACATGAGACATATACTGATTTTATGCATCAGTTCCAAGACTCAAAACCGAAGAAAGCTTAAAATGGGAAGCTACTGGAACTTTAACAGGTTTCACATTGTTCATACAGAACTTTTCAAGTACTTTCTCCACATACTTGTGCTATGATAACCAAAGCTTACCATTTTTCCTGTCTTTGTGTATCTCCATGCCCAAGATATGTTTTGTTGCTCCAAGATCCTTCATATCAAACGTCCTAGAGAGCTGAGCCTTTAACCTGTTGATCTCTTCCATGCTTTTGCTTACAATAAGCATATTGTCAACATACAAAGCTAAGCTAATGAATATGCCATTGAAACTCTTGAAGTATACACAATGATCATACTCGCTTCTGATAAAGTTCTGACTCACCATGAAGTAGTCAAACTTCTTGTACCATTGTCTGGGAGACTGCCTCTGACCATACACTGATTTCCTGAGCTTGGAAACTAACCTTCTGCTACGACCTTGTACAAAACCTTCTAGTTGTTCCATATATAACTCTTCATTCAAATCACCATGTAGAAAATTTGTTTTAACATCTAACTGTTCTAACTCAAGGTTAAGTAATGCAGTTAGTGCCAACACGGTACAAATAGAAACAAGTTTTACAATTGGTGAAAAAATCTCATGAAAGTCGATACCTTCAACCTGAGAATACCCTTTTGCTACCAGTCTCGCCTTATACCTTTCCACACTTCCATCAACTTTCTGTTTCAGTTTGAAGACCCATTTGCATCTGACAACACTTCTCCCTTCAGGAAGTTCTACAAGATCCCAGGTATTGTTCTTGGCTAAGGAATCCATTTCTTCTTCCATAGCTGTTTTCCATTTTTCGCTATCCATATCATCTATTGCTTCTTGATAACAAGAAGGTTCCCATCTTTAGTAATCAAAGCAAAAGATGAAGCATAATCTTCATACCTTTTGGGAGTTTTCCTTTCCCTTGTAGACCTTCTTAGAGTGACTGGTTGCTAAATTGGTTCAAAAACTTCAATAGCTTCCTTTGTATCTTCAACACCTTTTTCTCCAGAAGTCTCTTCTTCCTTTTGACTATCACCGAAAGGTCTAGCCTCCAACTGAATTTGTTGATTTGGCGTTACCTATCCCTGTTCAATTCTTTCAACATTTGATTTTAAAAGAGAAGATTCATCAAATGTTACATCTCTATTAATGACTATCTTCCGCGACGTAGGATCCCACAACCTGTACCCTTTCATCGCATAGTCATACCCAACAAAGACATAACATTTCGATTTTGGATCTAATTTTGAACGCTGATTTTTAGGAATAAGAGCATAAGCATCACAACCAAATATCCTTAAATGTGAATAATCACAAGATTGACCTGACCAAACTTCTTCAGGAATTTTACATTTAATTGCTACTAAAGGTGATCTGTTAACTAAATAACAAGCAGTGGATACTGCTTCTGCCCTTAACTCTTTTTGCAGGTTAGCATTGTTGATCATGCTTCTAGTTCTTTCCATAAGAGTCTGATTCATACATTCAGCAACACCATTTTGCTGAGGAGTATAAACAACAGTTTTGTGTCTAACAATTCCTTCATCCTTACAGTATTGTTCAAATTCTATTGAAGTAAACTCGCCACCATTGTCAGTTCTTAAACATTTAATTGATTTATCTGTTCTTTTTTCTACCATTGCTTTAAATTGTTTAAGGACATTGAATACATCACCTTTAACATAAAGACCCAAACTTTACAGGAGAAATCATCAATAAACGTTAAAAAATATAGAGCACCTCCATATGATACAACAGGAGATGGTCCCCACAGATCAGAATGAATATAGTCTAAAATATCTTTACTATTATGATTTCCAGTTTTAAATCTCTATTTACACTATTTTCCATACACAATGTTTACAGAAATCCAACTTCAAGGATTTCAAATCAGGAAGTGATTTACGTTTCATCAGTACCTGAAGATCTTTCTCGCTCATGTGACTAGGGAAAATTTTAAGAACCCCCCTAAATTTATATATATAATAAATGGGTGAATCCCCATGATACACATGAAAAATGGAAGGCGATTTTATCAATAATATAATATGTATATACAATTTTTTGGTGAATCTCTCACCAAATTATATTATCTTGTAAAATCATGGAGAATCTTTCATTGGATTATAAAATCTTGTAAGATCTTGGCGAATACTTCACTGAATAATAAAGGCTTTGTAAAGGGCTAACAAAGTTCATAATGAGTATTTCTTGTAATGGCTTGAAGCCTTGCTAATCAATCCATCAAGAACCAAAACAATTATATTTCTTATAAGTATATTCATTATATGGAATATAAAGATATTTCTCATGGAAATTCAATTAGGTCTAGCACAAGTGGTAGGGAGAAATCCTACATGTGACAATCTATTGGACTCATAATGAGTATTTATTGTAATGACTATGAGCCACAATAAGTCCTTAGAAAATTGACATGAAGAAGATAAGTGAAAAAAATAAAAAAGGTGAAAATGGAAAAATTGAGAAGAAATACAAGGGAAAAATGATGAAACGGCAAATTAATAATCCATGGGAGGAACAATGATTAGAGATAGTGAGGAAAGATGTTCCCCCAGCCTAGGGGTAACAAAGGTAGACATTAGAACTCTTACTTATGCAAGTGTAGCTAAATAAACATTAAGCTCTATGCCAGTCATGAGAGAGAGGAAATCTGGGAAAGAAATGTGAGAACAAGAATTTAAATTGAACAAAGCATTGGGATTACAATCCTTGGTCGTTGAGTTTTGGTACTTCGTTTGAGGCCTATTGAAAAATTAGGAATGATCTATCTATGTATCTTGTTATATAATTAGTTAGTAAAATAGTTGCCAAGTAGTTATGTTAAGAGCATGGATTTTGTGAAATGTTTTTTACTCATCCTACCTATCTTTAGATGGAGATGAACAAATATGAGTATTGGAGATAGAATTCTCCCATTTTTTTGTTGTAACAAATTGTACATGTATAGACATGTCCATCATTAAGTACGCCCCAAATGTATCGACAATATTCCCAAACCAAAAAAAAATTAGTACTAAAAAGCATAAAAAATCCAACATTACATACTAAAAGAACATATTAATAAAATCTGCATGGTGAAAATCAACACAAAAGATTATAGAGCATAAAGGTTTTCAATAGAAATCAGCCTTAAAACTCCTGCGGCCAAGCAAAACAATGATAATAAGCCCACGTCTCCCTTGGAATTTTATGTATCAAGATGAATGCCCAAAACACAAAGCCCTAGCCGAAAATAAGTGAGAACTCCTCGCATCAATTAAAGAAGAGGTTTCTGCCCTGCAAAAATGCTCAACATTTCAAAGCGACGTCCTTAAAATGTAGAGCCCTACATATATTCGCAAGAGCTAAGAAGGAAGATGAGATTTTACTATTTGCGAGCAGGTAAATAACTTGATCATGATTTAAGTAATGTTTTGTTAAATTTTGAGGGTTGCGGCTTGCAATTCAACTCAAAAAAATCATAATGTAATTAACTTATTTATTCTTTATCTTACAGTATTTTTTGAATTGCCAGTTTTTACATCTTAGTATCATCCTCCCAGCAATCTGAGCGCAAAGAAGCCTATCATGTGGAAAGGAATCTTTTTTTCTACTAGGGTTTTGGATTTTAGACCATCATTGGAAAACTTGGCTCGGTGTGAATAAAAATAAGTTTTGAATATTTAGTTTTTAAATATGTACTAATTAAAAAAGATTTTATATAGCATTTGAAACTAAGGAGAGATTTAGTTTTCAGTTTTGAATATTTATTTTTTAAATGTATATTAATTACAAAAGTCTCAGGAGAGATGTAGTTTTGAGAGAGATTAGTAGATAAGTGTTGTTATGATTTTGCTTAGTGAATTTCAGTTTTTAAATTGTCTATATTGACAATAATTATTACAAAATATTTAAATTTTAAAATGAATATACATGGTCACCTTGGGTACTATGATTGTTTCCTTAACATGATAAAAAATGAACTAGCTAGAATCTAAACACACTTTAGGATACCTCTAAGGACACATATAAAATAATAATTATAGTTATCATATTAAAATAATAATTTATGTTTTAATTTAACGGAGTCAACATAATATTATATTGCGTGATGGTTAATTTTCATCTACACACACACACACACACACACACACATATACATATACATATACATATATATTAGACAAACCCTTGTAACTTGAAAAATATCATGTTTGAGCGATGATTATATAAATAAACCATTAGAAATTTAATTATATCCCAATTCAGAATTTGAAAGTGAAGATAATCATTCACTCACAAATTTGGACAACTTGTAATTATAATTATCAAATCACTTTCCCTTTATATAATGTTGTCTCATCAATAATTTTTATATCAAGTTAATTAATTATAATTTAAATGAATTTAAAAAAAATTAACCATTAAGATAGAAAGTGATTAAGTTGTTAATATACCATATTTTACTGTACACCAACTATAAAATATAAAGCAAAAAAAAAAAAAAAACAATTTTCTCATGATATTAGAAAACATGAATCACCTAAACTACTTAGTGCTTCTAGCTTTTTTTTAAGCCCATAATTAATATTTTCATATATTGATTTCATTTAATTAAAATGAAAAAAAAGATTGATTTAAGTGGATAGATGTCTTTGTTGGAATAGGGTTTCACAATCCATGATTCAACCTATTGCAAAACCTCAATGATTTGAGAATATGGGCACTTAATAGCAGGGTCATAGATGCTTCACCTGATCAAAAACTATAACAAAGTAAACCATATCCCTATATAAAAAACCCTTACATTTTGCAAATCCAATAAACTATTGCCTATGTAAAAAAAACCTTGACATTTTGCAATCAGGTATACTACTTTAAAATTCACAATTAACCTTCTTTTTGATACACCAACCTAGGATCCATTCTTAGTAAGGTGAATGGGAATGAGAATCAAAACCTAGTGATAGTGGGAAATGAGAATCAAAACGAGGGTCTCGAGGTACCAAAGAAGAGGAGAGAAGATGAGTTAGGCTAGTTTTATGAGATTCAAAAAACCTAGCGAGTGGGGAAATGAGAATCAAAACTGATGGTTTTGACGCATAGGAAGAGGAAGAGGGAGAAGATGGATCTAGGCTAGTTTAATTCGCCCTTTAAAAAGACTATATTCCACATGAATATCATGGGAAATACCATGGATTCTCATAAACCTGGAGCTCAAAAACCACTAGTAACTTCACAGAACAAGACAACATACTTGGATGCAATAAAAAAACCTCCCAAATGATAGCTAGAATATGGGCACTTAATAGACAAGGGTCATAGACGCTTCACCTGATCAAAACTAGAATATAGACACTTAATAGGAAAAGGTCATAGAAGTTGCACCTGATCAAAGCCATAATCAAAACTCATCAAAACCAGAATATGGGCACTTAAAAGGAAAGACCATAATCAAAAGTAAACGATAGCCCTATGTAAAAAAAATATTACATTTTGCAAATCCAAGTATACTACTTTAAGATATCCCTATGTAAAAAA
>APFE030032509.1:62204-161996 GCA_000404065.3 Pinus taeda | reverse complement strand
TATTTGGCCCATGATATTGTAAAAAAGCTTGTTCACAACTTAATAATGTCTATGGTAAAGTGGGGGTGAATATCCATGGGTAAAAAAATTGTTATATTATAAGTATTAAATTTTTATGTGCTTATTAATAAAGTTTAAATATGGTTACAAAAGTATTAGACTAACTTATATGATAAAATGGATCTGAATTTATAACTATTATTTATATCTCATATATTTGAACTTGATAAGGGATTTGGATATATCTTAAAACCAATTATAATATTTTTGCTTTTAGATTTAATTAAAAAAATGTTATAAAATTAAATTCAAATAAAATTTCTAAATATTTTGATGGTGAAATGAGAGATGGTTTTTGGGCATGTGGTATTGGCCCATGGTATTAAAAAAAATTGTGCCCAATGTAACATGTAACGTATTAAATCATTTTAGTCTCTCAAAGCAGGGGTAAATATCAAAATTCAACGATTTTAAGGGAGTACGATTTCCCAAAACCAGTGAATCGACCCAAATGAAGGTCTAGTTAGTTTATCAGAAAATTAATTACTTTTTAAGTAAAATTGGGGCTAACTATATGAAAATGGTTTTTAATAAAAAATTCACCCTCTTAAAATGTCAAAACCCTCAAATTTCAGACAACCACAATTAGGGAGTAGAATTGTTCTTTTGTGCTTCAGGAGGATGCATGGAGTTTGTGGAATGCCATAGTGAAAGATAGCCACAATTAGAGAGAAGAAAATTTCAGAACAATGGATGACATCAAGCAAGCTTGAAACTTGAATGATTTGAAATAAGGTTTGTGTTTTTCTGGAAGTAATAAGGGAATTTTAAATTGTTAAACTTTATAATATTTATAATAAGGAGGAATTTTTTATTTGGAGAGATAAGGAATTTATTTGTAATTCTTGGAATAATAAGGAGATTTTATTTGTTGTAATTTTTTCATTTTTTATTTTGGAGAGATAAGAGTGACATTGTAACTCAAATTAATTTTTTACTTTGAGGGGGGGTTAAAGTACAATTTGCATAAAAATTTATAAGGGATTGTATATCAGTCAAATTTTGAAAGATTTCATTGTAAAATTCTTAAGAGAAATTGACTAGAGCCAAGTGCAAAGCTCAGTCATTTTTCTCCTCCAACGAATATATGAGGGTCAACGCCAAGCCCTGATAGATCGTTTTTGTGTGACATGTTTTGTGTGATGTGTTGCTCATATTTTTCATGTGCTTGATTCTTTTTGGTGCAAATATTCAAAATTACAATGTCGATGTTAATTAATCTGTTCTCTGATTCTGGTAAGATTGGAGGGGTGAAATCATACAAGACATGGAAACGTCTCATTGAAAGCACTCAAATATATAATGAATTGTAGCAATACATATGTGATGGAGACATTAAGCCTAATAAACCCACAAATGTAACTTCACTTGCAAAATGGGAAGTTAAAATTGTCAAGGCACTATCTCTTATAAAGTCTTCAGTTAATGATGAGATGTATATTCATATTGAAAACGCCTCAGATGCATGGTATGCTTTGCGTACTTTCAAATGTCTATTTGATACACAACTTGAATCCAAAAAGGTTGATCTACAACTTAAGTTGCTTCAACAAAAACTAACTGAAGGAGGAGATGTCCTTCAGTATATCTCCAGGCTTAAAAATATTAAGCAAGAAATAGTAAAATTTGGATTTCCAACAATAGATGATAGTTTCATGACCACAATTCTAATTTCTAGATTTCTTTCTTCCTACACGCATTTTTTGGAAACTCTACAAGTGACCAGAAAGTTAGATAAATTAAAGTTTGATGAGCTAAGTGAGATGTTGGCTCAAAACGACAAAATTTTTGGGAAGAAGAAACAAGGGGAAGATTTCTTCTTCATAGAGGCCAGCACAACTAAATCATCAACTAACAATTCTAGAGCGCATTTCAATCAACATTGTTAAAATTTGAAACTAGGGCAAAACTTCATGTGGGTCATATTATTCATGGCTGATAATATTTTTATTAGATTCCTCTCGTCAAGAGGTGTAGGATTGATATAAAGATCATCTGATTCCGATAAGTATTCATGGAGATATGAATTTATTTTGATTATGGAATTATTATCAAGCCAACCTAAAACTCATGTAGGCTCAGAAGCCCAACAGTCACATCTATTCACCCACCAACATTGTGTATAAATATAAGAGGACTTTTCCTCATTTTCACTCATCTCATCACATCTCTCTCTCTCTACTTCGCAGATATGAGTCTCTTCTCTACTGCGCTGAAATGGGTCTCTCTCTCTCTCACATGTGAAATCGGAAGCTGTTGAATCTAAAGCTGCAACTGCAGAAGTAAAGATTGACTTGAGTGGCATAGAATATCTCCTCTTTGGAACTGTGTTGTAGGTTCATCTGAACCTCCTTTGAAAGCCGCAATTTTTGGTGGTGGAATGAAGTCAATCCGTTGAACGGTTTGCAAGATATCGACTGCCATAGTTTGAAGCTGGAAACTGCTGAAACTGAAGCTGCAACTGCAGAAGTAAAGATTGACTTGTGAGGCCTAGAATGTCTCCTCTTTGGAACTGTGTTGTAGGTTCATCTGAACCTCCTCTGAAAGTCGAAACTTTTGGTGGTGGAATGAAGTCAATCCGATGAATGGTTTGCAAGATATCAACTGCCCTAGTTTGAAGCCGGAAACTGCTGAAACTGAAGCTTCAACTGCAGAAGTAAAGATTGACCTACGTGGCCTAGAAGATCACCTCATCTAAACTGCGTTGTAGGTTCATCTAAACCTCCTTTGAAATCCGAAACTTTTGGTGGTGGAATGAAGTCAATCCGACGGTCAGTTTGTGAGATATCGTCTGCCCTAGTTTGATAATGAAGCTGCTAATGCTGATGTTGTTGATCTAGGGTTTGCTACTGTTGATATGAATCAGATTCATTGTACTATTTCTCTCTGCTGAATTATTGAAGGTAAAAGAATATTTTATCAAAGGGTTTCCCCACACATTGTGGGGTTTGTCCCTGGCTAGCCACCACATCTTGTGTCTCTTGTCTTGGCTTGTTTTCTATCGATCGTTTAACGTTCTATCTGCACTTTACTTTATATATATGTGATTGCTAATCTGTGGAATATAATAAGGAAAATAAGTAAATTTTTATAAGCATAGAACATACCATAATTTAACATGGTATCAGAGCTGAGGTGAAGACAAAGCCCGAGCAAGAGCAAGAGAAATCATCAAAGAGAAGATTGGCAAGGCTATCCTAAAAGAACTATGGGGTCCTCAACACTCTTTGCTGCTGAAGACAAGCTCTGTGAGAAAGCTAACTATCACAGATGGAAGATGTCTATTGATCTAACCCTTGAGAATCAAGGAGTGTTGGATCATGTGAGAGGCAATATTGTTGAGCCTCCATCAAATGCATCCGCTGCTGCCTGGAACAAATGGAAAAATGGAGAATTCAAAACAATAGAAGGTACTCACACCAGGACGATGATCAAAATCCCTCTGATGGAAAATCAAAGGAATGACAAATTCAACAGCAAAGGTAAGAGGATAGCTAGGGATCGAGGAAGAGGACAACCATTCAAGAAGGCTAGAAAGTCCAGGATGTATTAAATGCACCTGACATCAAAAAGAACCTAGCGTCCATCTCGGGAACGGAAGACAAAGGCTACAAGGTAACCTTCAGCGATGGCAAGGTATGTATATGGAAAAATAATGTTAAATATGCCTTTACTCTTGTGTTTAGTGTTGATTCATTATATCAGGTCGATGGAATTCTGCTAGGTGTCATGTCTTATGACAGATCTCTTTAGTCCGAACTTTGGCATCGGAGGTTTGCCCACCTTCATTACAAAGCTCTACCCGATGTAAGACATATGATAACAGGGATTCCCGAATTCCAAGTAGAGAAAGAAGGTGTATGTCCAGGATGTGCCGAAGGAAAGCTCAAAAGGGGACCATTCCCCTCAAGCCAAAGCAAGACCTCCGATATATTACAGTTGGTTCACTCAGGCATACCTGAGGTTGGCATTAAGAGGGAGACTACTACACCACATACTCTTGAGCAGAATGGTGTGGTGGAAAGGAAGAACCGCATGATTGTGGAAGCTGACTGGGCCATGCTACATGATTAAAAACTTCCGAAGTTTCTATGGGTTGAAAGTATAATCATCGCCATATATGTACAAAATCGATGCCCTCATCAAGCATTGGGTTCCAAGACTCCTGGAGAAAAGTTCACCACAAGGTGAACAATGTTCCGACTTTGAGGAGCTCTCAAGAAGCCGACACCAGGGAACCGAAAGAAAAGGATGATGAATCAATGCCTGATGTAGAAGAACCCATGGATCTAATAGATTCTCATCCACATGAGCCTTCCTCTTCTAGGAAGAGGCCTTCATGGCTTAGGGGGATACTTGATGATGCTGAAGGACATGTTGCACCCTAAGGAACCTTCCGTCAAAGTAAGAAGCTTAACAGGTATCAGGGATACCTGACTATCATGAGCACCATCATACAAAATGAGCTTTCATCATTCTCAGATGTTGTCAAGCATTAACTATGTAAGGGCGCTATGACCATAGAATATGAGTTTTTTTATGGAGAATGATGTCTGGGAAGTAGTTCCTAGACCTTGGACAAGACAATTGTTACTTCAAATGGCTTTACAAGATAAAGCATGCAGCAAAAGGAAGTATGGAAAAGTATAAGGTTCATTTTGTTGCTCAAAAGGAAGGTATAGACTATGATGTGATATTTGCACTTGTTGCTAGATATACGACCATCTTCTCGATCATAGCTCTTGTCGCTTCACAAGGATGGAACCTACATCAGATGGATGTCGAGACTTTGTTCTTACACGGCTCGATCAAAGAAGAGGTCTACATGGAGCAACCCAAAGGATTTGAGATTTATGATTGAAAATCTCATGTATGCAGGTTGAAGAAGGCTCTCTATGGGCTGAAGCAAGCACCCCGAGTATGGTATGAGAGGATCGATAGCTACTTGATGAAGCTGGGACTCATTCGGAGTGAAGCCGATCCTAACCTTTACTTTAAGGTTGAAGATGAAAAGCCTCTCATACTGGTGTTGTATGTGGATGACCTCTTTCTACAGGTGCAAACCCTCTCATTCACAAATGTAAGAGGGAGATGGCTTCTGAATTTGAAATGAAGGACCAAGTACTTAAAGTGTGGCAGAAGCGAAGGGAAATTTTCCTACCTCAATGAAAATATGTGGTAAAGATATTGAAAGGATTCGGTATGATGGACTGCAAGCCTGTGACTACCTCGAGGATATTAAATTTTAGAAGTTATATGGTAGTGATGTCGGACCGGACTTGGGAAATGCCTCTGAGTTTTAAAAACTCATTTGCATTAATTTTCTTGGTGAACCTCCGTTCGAACATATGTTTTGCAGTTAGCACTGTGAGCTCATATTTGGTTGAGCCTCACTGCATTGATGCCAAGAATCTTCTGAGATGTCTTCAGGACACAATCTCTCATGGATTAAGATACACTATCGGAGATGTGAGACCACTTGGATATACTGATGCTAATTGGGTAGGCAGTGAAGTGGACCGTAAGAGCACTTCTGGGTGCTATTCACCTTGGGATCCGCTTCCGTATCCTTGATGAGCAGGAAGCAGAAGTTGGTGTTTTTTGAGCACAGCCGAAGCAGGATATATTGTTGCTAGCATGACCTCATGTGAGGCAATCTGGTTGCGAAAGCTCTTCAGTGAGCTGTTTGGATTTACATTGGATACCACTGTGATTCTCTATAACAACCAGAGGTGGGATTTGATTATTGATGAATCCCATATTCGTTGATTGCTCCAGCAGATAGACATCATCTGGGATATGGTAAGTTGATGAGCAAGGAGGCTCCATCGCATTAAGATGATGTACATGTTGATACACCTTGTCAAAGCCCTAAGGAAAGATCTAATCTATGATTTTACCAAACGACTTGGAGTCGGCAAGAAACCCTTGTACAAGGGTCCTGCATGTTGCATTCATTGAGCTCTGGGAGCTCTGAGGGCTTGTGGCTATTACTGGAGCAACATACGACCACAGGGTGACTCACCCTCCCATGGTTGGTGAGCACTAGAACAAGATGATTCGCTCTCTTGTGGAACAAGATGATTCGCTCTCTTGTGGAACAGGATGATTTGCTCTCCTGTGTAGCAGGATGATTAGTTCTCTTGTGAGGATTAGATTGATGTGTTCTCCATGGCAGCCTGGATTGATGTGTTCTCCATGGCGATTGTAGTAGGAGTTGTACCATACTATGACGTTGACTTTGGGTCGGTTGAGACTGGTCTGGGACCAGTGGTACATACTCCGAGACTGACTTCGTGTTAGTGCAGTACTGGTCTGGGACCAGTGAGAGTGGTACATACTATGAAGCTGACTTTGGGTCAGCTGAGACTGGTCTGGGACCAGTGGTACGCACTTTGATTGATGCAGGATTGATGTGTTCTCCTATGAGGACAGGATTGATTAGTTCTCTTGTCGAGGCATCCTACCCATGCAGTCTGGGACTCATGGGAAGTACTTCTCATCTGATCAATGAGTAGGGAAATGAAGTTAGGGACCATAGTAGTATCAATGGATGCATCGTTGTATCTACTGTACTCCCTATCATAGGATGACCTCCATTGATCTGGGATCAATGATATTGGTCTAGGACCAGTGGTAGGAGTTGTACCATACTATGACGCTGACTTCGGGTTGGTTGAGACTGGTCTGGGACCAGTGGTACATACTTCGAGACTGACTTTGTGTCAGTGTAGTACTAGTCTAGGACCAGTGAGAGTGGTATATACTATGACACTGACTTCCGGTCGGTTGAGACTGGTCTCGGACTAGTGGTACACTCTCTGAGACTGCGATACTAGTTTGGGACCAATGGTAGGAGTGGTACTTACTATGAAGCTGACTTCGGGTCAGCTAAGACTAGTCTGGGACTAGTGGTATGCAGTCTGAGATTGACTTTGAGTCAGTGGAGGATGATATTGGTTTAGGACCAGTGGAGTTGTACTCACTATGACGCTGACTTCGGGTTGGTATAGACTGGTCTGGGACCAATGGTACATACTCTGAGACTGACTTTGAGTCAGTATGATACATCCTCGATCATTTCTTCTTCTTCATATTTTGGACAAAAGCAGAGCAGAACAGAACAATGCAAGAGCAGAGCAAAATAGATCAAAACAGTACAGATTAGTGCAGGGCAGAACAAGTCAAAACAGATCAGGCAGAATTGAGTAGAGCAGGGCAAGGGTCAGGCTATACAGGGCAGTGCATTTGATGGATGAATAGTAACGACCGATAGACAGATTGCAAATAAAGTTCTCCATGGTTGAGAGGGAGTGTTAAAATTGGAAACCAGGGCAAAACTTCAAGTGGGTCATCTTATTCATGGCTGACAATATTTTTATTAGATTCCTCTCATCGAGAGGTGTAGGATTGATATAAAGATCATCCGATTCCGATAAGTATTCATGGAGATATGAATTTATTTTGATTATGGAATTATTATCAAGCCGACCTAAAACTCATGTAGGCTCAGAAGCCCAACAGTCACATTTATTCACCCACCAATGTTGTGTATAAATATAAGAGGACTTTTCCTCATTTGCACTCATCTCATCACATCTCTCTCTCTCTACTGCGCAGATATGAGTCTCCTCTCTACTGTGCTGAAATGGGTCTCTCTCTCTCACACATGTGAAACCGGAAGCTGTTGAATCTGAAGCTGCAACGGCAGAAGTAAAGACTGACTTGCGTGGCCTAGAATATCTCCTCTTTGGAATTGTTTTGTAGGTTCATTTGAACCTCCTCTGAAAGCCGCAACTTTTGGTGGTGGAATGAAGTCAATCCGATGAACGGTTTGCAAGATATTGACTGCCATAGTTTGAAGCTGGAAACTGTTGAAACTGAAGTTGCAACTACAGAAGTAAAGATTGACTTGCGAAGCCTAGAATATCTCCTCTTTGGAACTATGTTGTAGGTTCATCTGAACCTCCTCTGAAAGCCACAAATTTTGGTGGTGGAATGAAGTCAATCCGATGAACGATTTGTAAGATATCAACTGCCCTAGTTTGAAGCCGGAAACTGCTGAAACTGAAGCTGCAACTGCAGAAGTAAATATTGACCTACGTGGCCTAGAAGATCTTCTCATCTGAACTTTGATTTAGGTTCATCTGAACCTCCTCTGAAAGCCGAAACTTTTGGTGGTGGAATGAAGTCAATCCGACAGTCGGTTTGTGAGATATCGTCTGCCCTAGTTTGATAATGAAGCCACTAATGCTGATGCTGCTAATCTAGGGTTTGCTACTACTGATATGAATCAGATTCATTGTACTATTTCTCTCTGCTGAATTATTGAATATAAAAGAAGATTTGATCAAAGGGTTTCCCCACACATTGTGGGGTTTGTCCCTGTCTAGCCGCCACATCTTGTGTCTCTTGCCTTGGCTTGTTTTCTGTCAATCATTTAATGTTCTATCTGCACTTTACTTCGTATATATGTGATTGCTAATCTGTGGAATATAATAAGGAAAAGAAGTAAATTGTTATAAGCATAGAACATACCATAACTTAACAAACATCCAGCAGCACATAGTGGAGAAGGTCCTGAAAGAAGCCAAAGTAGAGGAAACTTTCAAGGAAGAGGAAACAATCAGGGCAGGGGAACCTTTCAAAATAGAGGACACTTTCAAGGTAGAAGAAACAATCAAGGAAGAGGTCAAAGTCAAGGCAGAGGGAAAACTCAAAGAAAAGGTCAAAGTAGAGGCAGAGGATAATATCAAGGAAGAGGCAATGACTTGAATCAAATTTTTTGTAGAATATGTAATAGAGTGAGCCATTTTACAGAAGATTTTATAACTTCCATTGATAAAATTCCGAAGTTCCATCAAAACACAACTCAATTTTCCATTGATCAAGATAATTATGGTTCAGAATATGTCTTCACATCAAGTCAAAGATCAGAATTAACAACATTAGTTTCCACTTTTCTTCAAAGTGATTATGAATATGCATGGATTTTAGATACAGGAGCAACTCAACACATGAATTTTTGACAAGACTTCTTTCTGAACTTCCAACCATGCCACCTTAGTTCAATCTTGCTTGTTGATGATACAAAACATACTCCTTATGTAAAAGGTGTCGTTAAAGTTTATTTTCCTGACGTTGGAGGAAAAAAAAATCAAATGTATGGTATGTACCCACCTTTAAAAAGAATTTGTTGTCTTTAGTCTCGATCTGACAAGATGGACATCATGTGGTTTTGGAGGATGACCTAGTTAAAATTAATTCAATCAAACAGAACATGAAAACAGTGATGATAGGATATGAAGATGGAAAATTGTTCAGAATGAAAGGCACATTTATTCCAAGGAATTCTGACTTTCCAGGCACAACAAGCACAAACATTTCACCTATCAGATTATGGCATGTGAGATATGGACATCTAAACTTTGACAGTCTCTCTCAACTACAAAAACAAGGAATGGTTAAGGGATTTCCTACCTTCAAGAAAGAAAATGAAAGATGTGAAGCTTACATTTATGGAAAACAAAGTCAAGAGACTTTCCTGACAAGTTTATGGCGAGCAAACAGGCGTTTGCAATTAGTACACAATGACATTTTTGGACCCTTGCAAGCTTGTCTAGGAGGTTGCAAATATTTCTTGCTCTTTATTGATGATTTTAGCAAAATGACATGGGCTTATTTATTGAAGCATAAGTCAGAGGCATTTGAAAAGTTTAAAACTTTTCGTCAACTTGTTGAAAATGAACTCAAAGAATATTGACACTCTTAGAACTGACAATGGAGGAGAATCCAATTGAAATGAATTCCAAAGTTATTGCAGAGACAATGGGATCAAATGCCATATTACAAATGTCTACACTCCACAACAAAATGGAGTAGTAGAAATAATGAATCGCACTTTGTTAGGGATGGCGAGATCTATGTTAACTTTTAACAAGTCAAGTCCTATTTATTGCGCAGAAGAAATACATACAATTGTTTACTTAAGGAACAGGTCTCCCACTACTTCTTTGGATGGAATCACACCTTCTGAAGCATGGTTTGGTTTCACACCTAAAGTTAAACACCTTGGAGTTTTTGGTTCCATGTGTTATGCCTTAGTTCCAAAAGGAAAACGAACTAAGCTTGACTCACGAAGTTTGAAATGAAAAATGATTGGATATTTAGATGAGAAGAAAGGGTATAGACTTCTGTAGAATGGGAAATTTACTGAGGTGTGATTTTTAATGAAACTGAGAGTAAGAGTGTTGAATAAATAGAACATCTTCTTCAAAAATTGGAAACAAAAGGAGATAAAACGAAAGGAAACATTCAAAGTCAACCAAATTCAGAAAATTGGTATGAAATTGATATTCCTTCCTCTAAAGATGATTCACCTAGTCCATCTACTTCACCAACATAGTCTAAGTCTTCTGGAAATTCATCAGAATCTCCTAGTAGCAGTAGTTCTTCTGACAATGATTCTTCGCCCCCATAATCTGCAGTTGATCAACATACCTCTCTTTACATTAATCCTCTTTATAATGATCGTGAATTTTCAGAATCTCAAACAAGTGAACATCAATTGCCAAAATGGGTTGTTCAACTTTTGAAAGATGAAAGGCCTAATGAGAAAAGTAAAACAGGAAAAACGGGGTCAACCAAGAATGAAGGAAATTTTTCCTTGATCACAAATGATTTTACTGAACCCTCCATGTACAAAGAGGCAATAAAGTATGAAGAATGGAAACAAGATATGATTGAAGAATATAAGGCAGTTCAGGACAACAACACTTGAAAACTTGTTGATTGTCCTCAAAGTGTTAAACCAATCAGATGAAAATGGGTTTACAAAATTAAGTACAACCAAAATGGAGAAATCGACAAGTACAAAGCTAGACTTGTGGCTAAGGGTGTTGCACAACAGGAAGGCATTGATTATGAGGAAAATTTTGCTCCTATAGTAAAATGGAACACCATCCACTTGACACTCGCATTAGTAACACAACAAGGATGGAAAGTTCATTAGATGGATGTAAAGAGTGCTTTCCTCAACAGAGATTGACAGGAAGATGTATATACGACACAACTGCCAGGTTTTGAAATTGAAGGGCAAGAACATAAAGTATGCAAACTGATCAAGGCTTTATATGGGTTAAAATAAGCTCCACAAGCTTGGTATGCCAAAATGGACGAAAACCTTCGGAAAGTTGGCTTTCAACAAAGTGAATCTGATGATACTTTGTATGTGCATCAACAGGGTAAAAATATGGTGATTCTTGTTATGTATGTGATTTGATCATTACTGGAACAATGATGATCATATTTTACAAGTGAAAAAGGAGTTACATGCAGGATTTAAGATGACAGATTTGGGATTACTTCACTACTATCTCGGGGTTGAAGTATTCCAACGTCCACATCATATTTTCATTTCTCAGAGTAAGTATGTAGCAGAAGTTTTTCAACGATTTGGAATGCAGGATTACAAGTCTGTTCTTAGCCCCATGGAACAAAACTTGAAACTTTCAAAATTTGAAGGGGGGGAAAGGTGGACAACACTACTTATAGACAGTTGATTGGCAGCCTGATATATCTAATAACCACTTGACCATATCTATGTTATGTAGTTATTATTCCTTCACGTTTTATGCAGGAACCGTGAGACAACCACTTGAATGCAGCCAAAAGGGTTCTATGATATATCCAAGGAACAAATATTTTGGTCTTCTTTACAAAAAGACTAAAAACTTTGTACTTGGCAAATTTTTAGATGCCAACTTTGTTGGAAGTATTGATGATTGAGTATCAACCTCTGGTTATGTAATGAACATGGGTTCAGCTGCAGTATCTTGGAGTTGCAAGAAACAAGCAACAGTGGCCACTTCTTCAGCTGAAGCAAAATACATATCATCATGGGAAGCAACATGTGAATTAGTTTGGTTGTGCAGAGTTTTGCAGGATTTGGGCATTCCTCAAGCAAAAGCTACATCATTATTCACCGACAGTCAGTCGGCCATAAAGCTTGCCAAGAATCTAGTTTTTCATTCCAAAAAAAAACATGTGAACACCAAGTATCATCACATCAGACATCTCATTACCAAGGACATTATCAAGCCAGTTTAATGTCCTTCAGAAGATCAGGTCTCCGATATTTTCACAAAACCACTTGGCAGGATCAAATTTACTAAGTTCAGAGATGAAATTGGTATCTGTTGTAATGTATCTTTGGATCATAGGGGGAATGTTAGATGATCCAAAATACATAATTCATAGTTCACAAAGTTAGGATAGAATATTCATTTATTTAGAATATTTAATTAAATATTGGAGACACCTAGAAATAGAATATAGTTGTAAAAGATATGACATCTAGAATAATGTCATACCTTAGGCTCTAATTTAGGAGTAGAGTTAGTAGATTGGTTAGAATTGCATTTATTGTAAATGCACATTTGTTAAGTTAATAAGTAGTCCATAACTAGAATAGGTTAGGAAATTAAGCTCATATAGAGCTCATTCTCCTGATTACAAGAGTGTTGGAGTGTGTGTGTAAACTCTTGAAAAATTATTATGTAATTTCTTTTCTTGATTAATAAAATTGTGTCTGAAGACACTTATGCCATTATATTTGATGAATGTTATTTATCATAGGGTAGTTTCTTCTTAACAAGGTAATATAGCTGACAAAGTTGAGGAAAGAACTAGTAGTGTCATCCACCACCTTTCTTGATGGAAAGTCCCCTAACCCTTTTGACAAATTTTCACAGACACACACACATATTATTAAGCACCATGATTCATTTTTTTATTTGAATTCATTTATTTCTTTCTTAAATAGATCATTTATTTAAGCACATGCTAATTAAGAAGATGAGTAGAAGGATATATGAGTGACCATCCATTTTCTCTCTCATAAATGGAGAATGCCATAATGGATTCTCAACTATTCAATTCGTGTTGGGTTAAATTTTATCAGATTGAATAAAGGATTACCATAGTGTCCATTTTCTCTTACCAACAATAGAGTTCCTAGAATTACTAATACATTAAACCTAAACCTCTTAATCACTTCTTCAATTTTGGTGATTTACAAGCATTTGGGTGTGCCTTATATTCTCAACAATGTCTTTAGTTTAAAATTCTTATTTCATTCTTCCTTTATTTAACTTAAATTTTGATTATAATTTTTAGTTTTGATTTCAATTAGCTAACTTTAACACTTAAACTAGAATTCATAGACAATCTAGCCTAAATCTCTACATATTGTGTTGTGCTTCTGTGTTTACAAACACTGGATTGATACCAATATCATGTCCTAGTTTATGTACTTGTGTTGGCCAAACATCTTTGGTGCCATTACTAGGGGAGAACATTTTTAGTTAATTTAGAGTTTTATTCAAATTTTGTATTTTTCACAAATATAATCATCTAGGTTTTGGAGGAGTGGAGGCAATAAGACAAGATGGAAGAACCTATGCATTCATTTTAGTTGAGTATATACAACCCGAAATCATGTTTATATCAATTTATTTAATTTACTTGTAGTTTCAATAATGTTGATTTATGCATTCTTTTAGATCTAGAGATAAAAAAGGTAGATTTGCAAAGAAACCCCCCACTACTAATCAACTTTAAATGGTATCAAGAACATCTAGAAACTATAAATAATTAGAATAATAGATCATACCCACAATTAGACAATTAACTATTGAGCAAACTGAGAAAAAATATATGAAGGAAAATGGTTGACACTTGTGAAAAGACAAGTGTTATTGGAACATAAAATGTTAGATCCCTATAATACTAGTGTATTCCCTTATTGTTATTGTAAGTGTAGCCCCCTTATTGTTTCTATTGTGTCCTTACCTTATTATTGTTATGTTGGATTTGATTATGTTGTGACCCCTTAGACTCCTATATATAGAAAGGAGGTTTTGTCATTTGAATCATCCAAGAATTGTTCATTTGTGTAATGTAAAGGAGGTTTCCCCCTCAAAGAGGCTAATTTTGAAGTTGTTGATCTATCTCTTTTTCTATTTTGTGAGCTGGTTGCATAACATTTAGTATCATAGAAAAATGGGTGACAAAGATGTTGGGTTATGACTTTGAAATCATCTACAAAAAATGGAAGAAAAATGTTGTTGCAAATGCACTCTCAAGAAAGGATGGGGACACAAAAGCATTGCTTTGTTCCATTTCGATTCTCCAACCAGATTGGATAACTGGAGCAAGAGATTAATAGAAGAATGACAAAGAAATGTGGGCACCCATTCAAAAGTTGTAGCAGGATCCCTGTACATCTGATACATTTAGCTACAAAAATGATTATTATGGTAGAAATATCACTTATACCTTTATAATAATTCCCAACTCAAACAAAAGATTCTTCTGGAATCACATACCTCTCCCTTAGGAGGACACTCGGGATTTTTGAAAGCATACCATAAGGTTAAGAAGGATTTTTTTTGCGATGGCCTTAAATTTGATATTCAAATGTTTGTGGCGGAATGTTTGGTTTTCCAACAAAATAAATTTGAGACAATTAATACCTCAAATCTCTTACAACGTTTATCCATTCCAAGTCAACGTTGGGAGGAGGTTTCAATGGATTTTATCACAGGTTTACCCAAGTTTGAAGGAAATAGTGTCATCATGGTGGTATAACACTTACTTCCATATTGTAGCAAAAATGACCTCATTTATGGCACTTTATGCATATCATCCATTGTCCATCACATCATCTAAAATAGAAAATTCGAAGGTTCAATAAGTGGAAGATCACATCGAGCATCAACAATAATTTCTCCAACTCTTAAATGATAACCTCACTTTGGTGTAGAATAGAATGAAAGAATGGTCATAACAACATTGCAATGAAAGAAGTTTTGATGTAGGCGATTGGATATTTTTATGGCTACAAGCATACAAACAAATGCCCCTCAAGCAATATAAGAAGGATAATAAATTATCACCAAAGTATTATGGTCCTTACAAGGTGTTGCAAAAGATTGGTACTATGGCATACAAATTGGAGCTTCATGCATCTTCCCGAGTGCATACAGTTTTCCATGTTTCATGGTTAAGGAAGGTTATAGGTGACAAACTCCCATTTCAAACAATATTGCTAGAAGTTGATAAGGAATGAAAAATAATATTGGAACCTGAAGTAGTCATGGAAGCAAGAACTTGACAACTATGAAATCGATCAATTTTATAGTATCTCATCAAGTGGAAGAACTTACCCACTGAAGATTCGACATGGGAGGGTGAGAATTTTATACAGAAGCATCCATAACTACTCAAGTGTTGAGGACAACACCTTTTTTATGGAGAGGGGCATGTTAGGCCCCTATAATACTAGTGTATATCCTTATTGTTATTGTCAGTGTAGCCCCCTTATTATTATTGTTGTGCCCATGTAGTCACCATATTGTTATTATTGTGCCCCACAGAATCCTACTAATGTTATTGTTGTTCCCTTACATCATTATTGTTATGTCAACTCTGATTATATTGTGACCCCTTAGGTTCCTATATATAGAAAGGAGGATTTTTCATTTGTGTCATCCAAGAATTGTTCATTTGTGTAACGTAAAGGAGGTTTCCCCCTCAAAGAGGCTAATTTGAAGTCATTGATCTATCTCTTTTTCTATTTTGTGAGTTGGTTGCATAACATTTAGTATCATAGAAAAATTGGAGACAAAGATGTTGGGTTATGACTTTGAAATCATCTACAAAAAATGGAAGAAAAATTTTGTTGCATATGCACTCTCAAGAAAGGATGGGGACATGAAAGCATTGCTTTGTGCCATTTCAATTCTCCAACCAGATTGGATAACCGGAGCAAGAGATTAATAGAAGAATGATGAAGAAGTGTGGGCACTCATTCAAAAGTTGTAGTAGGATCCTTGTACATCTAATACATTTAGCTACAAAAATGATTAATTATGGTAGAAATATCACTTATACCTTTATAAGAATTCCCAACTCAAACAAAAGGGGGTTGTGGGCGAGAGGTGCAGTGTGGACCAAGTAGGGGAGGGATCAAGAAGGCGGTGAGGGTCGGGGGTGGAGTGGGAACCGAGTGGGGGAGCGGTGGGCTTTTTTGCGATGGCCTTAAATTTTATATTCAAATGTTTGTGGCGGAATGTTTGGTTTTCCAACAAAATAAAGTTGAGACAATTAAGACCTCAAGTCTCTTACAACATTTATCCATTCCAAGTCAATGTTGGGAGGAGGTTTCAATGGATTTTATCACAGGTTTACCCAAGTTCGAAGGAAATAGTGTCATCATGGTTCGTATAACCCTTCCTTCCATACTACAACAAAAATGACCTCATTTATGGCACTTTATGGATATCATCCATCGTCCATCACATAATCTTTAATAGAAAATTCTAAGGTTCAATAAGTGGAAGATCACATCGAGCATCAATAGTAAGTTCTCCAACTCTTAAATGATAACCTCACTTTGGTGTAGAATAGAATGAAAGAATGGGCATAACAACATCGCAATGAAAGAATTTTGATGTAGGCGATTGGATATTTTTACGGCTACAACCATATAAACAAATGCCCCTCAAGCAATATAAGAAGGATAATAAATTATCATCAAAGTATTATGGTCCTTAAAAGGTGTTGCAAAAGATTGGTACTGTGGCATACAAATTGGAGGTTCATGCATCTTCTCGAGTGCATTCAGTTTTCCATGTTTCATGCTTAAGGAATGTTATAGGTGACAAACTCCCATTTCAATCAATATTGCTAGAAGTTGACGGGGAACGAAAAATAATATTTGAACCTGCAGCAGTCATTGAAGCAAGAACTTGACAACTATGAAATCGATCAATTTCAGAGTATCTCATCAAGCGGAAGAACTTCCTCGCTTAAGATTCGACACGGGAGGGTGAGAATTTTATACAGAAGCATCCATAACTACTTAAGTGTTGAGGACAACACTTTTTTTTATGGAAAGGGGCATGTTAGGCCCCTATAATACTAGTGTATTCCCTTATTGTTATTGTGAGTGTATCCCCCTTATTATTATTGTTGTGCCCATGTAGTCCCCATATTGTTATTATTGTGCCACATAGAATCCTACTAATGTTATTGTTGTTCCCTTACATTATTATTGTTATGTCGACATTGATTATATTGTGACCCCTTAGATTCCGATATATAGAAAGGAGGTTATTTCATTTGAGTCATCCAATAATTTTTCATTTGTGTAATGTAAAGGAGGTTTCCCCCTCAAAGAAGCTAATTTTGAAGTCGTTGATCTATTTATTATTCTATTTTGTGAGCCGGTTGCATAACATAATACTAAGAAAAAACAAGTACAAGGAAACCCTTCAGTTGAATGATCAAGAAAAGTAATCCTTCAACGAGTGTTTGAAGAGATAGGAATGCATAAATAAGAAAAAGTTAAAGGTAGTGAACCAATCTGTCAACTAGTATTTGAAGAACTAGGACCATCTCGAGAAAAACAACCTAAATTCCTAGTAAACTATTTGGAGGAGATCTTTATTGGACCAAGGACTCGTCAAATTTGTTTCAAGGAAAAATGGAAGATATAGATAGATAATGGGAACGTAGGGAAAAATAAGTAGAAGAAATACATGAACATGAACAAGAATTACTTGAAGTAGAAAGAAAAAGAAGATAAGAATGGACAAGAATTAAAGAAGAAAGGTGAAGAAAAGCTAAATTAGAACATGAAAAAAAAGAATCAAACATAGGAGGAAGAAGAGTTAGAAGTAAAGAATAATATTGGGAGGATGAAATTACTTTTTGGTTTCATATTTTAGATGCACAATTTTGTTTTTCAAAAATGAGGTAAAAATGAAGAATATTCCTCCTTCCATTCTTCCGATCTCATATGATATGTCTACTAAAGACCCTGATTCTTTTTATTTTTATTTTTTGTTATAAATATGGACCTACATATGATGATAAAAAACCTCTTTTATTCCCTGACACTCTAAAATGATATGCATTAAAATGTTTATGGGATGACAAGAATCAACCGTAATATATTGAGATGATATGAGAAAAAAATTCTTGAGAAAGTATCAACCTTACTATGATTCTAGAATGCTAAAGAATATATTTTTAGGATGACTCGAAAGGAATATGAAAGCATGGAATATTATCTAGAAATATTTACATATAATTTTAAAAAGTCATAGAAAAGTGATATAAGTCCTAAGTTTACATGGAAAATATTATTGACAATAATTCGAGATGAATATGTAGATTTCCTCAATCTTATGTGGTGACAAGATATTTCTTGATTACCCTATGATTAAATTACTGAATGTTACAGGAAATACACCAGAGAAAGAACTAAATTAGGTAAAGGAAACAAGGATGCACTCTCAAAGGTTACTAAGTCAACTTTGGGAGGAGTCATTAGAGTAGAACTTAGAAATTTACTAGATAATTTTAAAACATACCTTGCAAATACTCTTGGTTCCCAAAATGATACATTGAAAAATAGAAATATGCAAAAGAAAAAATGAAGTACTATTTATATTTTTCCATAAATTCCAAAATAAACATCCATTATGTGAATGTACCATGAATAATATTGGTGTTTATGGAATTTGTGCATAAAAACATCCAACAGAAAATTGCCCAATAATAGCAGAAATGAAGGAAAACAAGAGGTGAATAAAAATAGTTAGTTTACTTTTCTCTGGTTCAGCTCCAAGCAAGACTTGGTAGCCTCAACCTGTGCTTAAATTGAAACCCACAATTTCGTTATTGTAAAAATCTTGTACATAATACATATATTGCTCATAATACATGGTAGGTTTGGCCTCCTTAACAACCTCTAAACCAACCGTATCAACAAGGTTGGCGAGGAAATGTTTATGGAAACTAGCCTCCATATAATTCCCAACAGCCTTAAAAATAGCCTTATCAACAACCTTACCAACAATATTATCATCCTTATCAACAATATTTTGAACAACCATTTCTAGAAAAGCTTCCTTTCTAGAAATTTAAACCACATTGAACTTTCCAACAATGATTTTTGATACCATAATTAACCCAACCATAGTATCTTCAGTTTCCTTCTAATCAACATTATTCTATACCTACTCAATTGCTAAACTAATCAATGGAAAACCCTAATGTAAATTGGATATATATATATATAATTTATATATATAATATATAATATATTATATATATATATAATATATATATTAAAATATATATATATATATAAAAATGTGGAAGAAGAAAGCTTCCCCACTTATTTGAAATTTGTCTATTAATAATATTCACTTAAGGTCAGGAAAACTATTACAAATGGAATTTCTTATTATCATAGAAGAAAAAGAATATATCGAGGAAATTCCAAGTAAAACTAGCACATCAATAATCATAGCATTAGAGGAAATTTCATCCTAAAAGTGCCCATGAAATTTCTTTGTACATAATATGTAAACCAATCAAAATCCTTTAAATTTAAAAAGAGATACATGTAAATATTTTGGAAAGAAAATAAAAATGGCTACATTTTTAATTGTAGTTTTGGCTTTTATCCTTACAGGTTTACTCAAATTTCAAGTGTAGACACTCATTTGATGTGGAATTAAATTTCACATCGAATGAGTACCCATTATGCATACTTCTCACAACACCCACATTGATAAAAATCGAAGATATATTAAAAAACATGTTGAACACATTTTTTTAAGAATATCCAATTTTAATCAATGTGGATCTTCTCGAAAGTATGCATAATGGGTACTCGTTGGATGTGGAATTTAATTTTGAATCCAATGAGTGCCTATACTTGAAATTTGAGTAAACCTATAAGGAGATAAGCCAAAAATACAATTAAAAAAAAATAAAAAATTCCATCTGAAATTTATAGCTCTTATTTTATTATTTTAACTATTATTTTATTATTTATCCTCAAGATGCCAAATTTCCTCTAATAAGAAAGCTAAAATCATAAAGACATCTAAAACCATAGAAAATCACTAGGGTCAATTGATAGCTACCTAAATACCTCTCTTTCTAGAGAAGTTAGTTGCAGGAAAATTAATGATTCCTTTTGAGCATGATTTCCCAGATCAATTGAAAAAATATATTTGTTAAAATTCATTTATTTCAAGATATACAAAAAAATCCAATATATCTTAAAACAATCAAGGAATCGTGTTTTAAATATAAGAAAATAAAGAAAGATATGACTACAGTATATGTCGTTGGTCATTTAGCTAGCCTAATGTCAAAGTCAATTTAAGTTGAAAAGTATGTTTATCCAACAATTCATATGGTTACAATTACGATTGACAATATTCTAATACCAAATACTTTAATTTATTTAGGCACAACAATCAATGTAATGACAATGGATAAAATCCAAAGTTTGCATTTATATAATATTCAACCAATACCCACAATAATTGAATTAATTTATATATAAAGGATTATGCTAGAAGGTGTAATAGAAGATTTAATAGTATCATTAGATTCCTAATAATATCCAATAGAATTTTAGTTTTATAGCCCACATCTAACTTGGGTTGACATACCCTCATCCTCAAAAGTCCATGGTTGGCTACTATTGATGCATTCAACAGTTGTAAATCAGAACAAATGACAATTTCAAAACGGAACAAAAGTAAGAAAATAACATTATATCCCATGGTAAAAATTTAAATGAATTGGAACCATTGTTATGGTTTGAACAAACTCATTCAGAAGAAGACATGACTCAATCAATTTTTTTTACTAATTAAGCTATCAATTTTGGGGATGCATCAAATGATAATATGCCAGATTAATTCATTTATAATCACGATGTTTTGGAGAAACTAAGAAAAAATCAATATGTGGTGGTAAATAATCTTTTGGAACAAAATTTTCAAGAACTTGCATAATAAATTCATTATAATATTCATTCCAAGAAATGTTTCCTATAAATTCAATGTTCAATTCAAATACTAAAATTGTGGAACTTGAACCAATAAAAACTTTAAATATTACTTCCACATTGGAAGCATCTCAAGAAGATCAAATAATTAAAGTGGTAAAAATATTGCAAAGAATTTGCTCATAAACACACATATATGCAAGGTATTCATCCTAGTACATGTATTCATCACATTTATTTGGTAGAAAATAAAAGACTTATAAAGAAATCTCAATGATAGATGAATCTATTGTTAAAGGAGATAGTAAAAGAAGAAATTCAAAAATTATTAAAGGTAGATTTCATATACCCTATGTCTAACAGTCAATCAATTTCTTCCTTAGTTGTGGTGCCTAAGAAAAATGGAAACTAGTGAGTATGTGTAGATTACATAGAATTGAATAAAGGTACCCTTAAATATCATTTTCCATTACTATTCATAGATCAAGTCCCAAACACCTTATATGGAAAGATATATTTTTCCTTTCTAGATGGATTTAATGATTATAATGAAATAAAAACAATTATAGAAGATCGGGACAAGACCACGTCACAAGTCATTAGGGAACATATGCATATAAGGTATTACCCCTTAGCCTATGTAATTCATCAACAAATTTTCAAAGAGCAGCCCTCGTCGTCTTTATTGATTTGATTCATGAATGTTTTGAAATTTATATGGATGATTTTTTTGTATATGGTTATACTTCTGAATAATCCTTAATCAATCTTGAATTTTTTTCGAAAAGATGTATAGAAATTAATCTATCCTGCAAGAATGATTGTAAATTGATCCAAAATTAAAATTATTGTTAATTTTCTTAATCCATCAAGTGAACAAGAAGTCTTGACCTATGTAGATTGTATAGGGTATTATCATAGATTCATTGAAAATTTTAGTAAGATAGTTGTGCCCATGTTGAAAATACTCACCAAAGACATGCTTTTATTGGAATTCCTACTACGAAATTTCTTTTGAAACTATCAAAGAAAAATTATCCACAACACCATTTTTAAGACCTAGTCGGTCTTTACCATTTCACACCTCTGTAGATGCATCTAATACTACACTAGGGCCATCATTAGGTCAAAATGTAGATCTTAATACCTATGTCATTTGCTTTATTAGTAAAATTTAATCTTGCCAAACTCAATTATATTGTCACTAAAAAGGACATGTTAACAATTATGCATGCAATAAACAAGTTCCAACATCATGTTACTCGTTATAAAGCCTTTATTCACATGGATCATTCTGATATTAAATATCTAATGAATAATCATATTACTAAGGGTAGGATTTCACAATGATTTTTATTGTTGTAGTAATTTGATATCACTATCATTGATCATCTTGGAAGGGACGATTAAGTAACAAAATTTCTCTCCCACCTAAACAAACCTGATGAGATTGATCTGGTTTTCGGCGACTTTCAATAGGAATATCTATTTGATGTATCAATTAAAACATTGTGGTTTTTTATGTGGAAAATTATTTGTCTTTACGAAAACTACCACATCATTTTACATCAAAAAAGAAAAATAAAGTGGTTAAGGAAAGTGTTAGATATGGTTGGATTAACAAGAATATCTTCTACATAGGATATGATTTTGTCATTAGACAATGTGTTAAAGAAGATGAAATATTTGATATTCTAATTTTTTTTTATAGTGAACCATGTGGAGGGAATTTTGCAGACAAAATAATTACCTATGAAATCCTTAATCAAGGCTATTATTGTTCATTATTTTTCAAATATGCAAGATAACATGTTCAAATATGTGAGTTCTATGAAAGGATGGGTTGACCAATAACATCTTATGAAATGCCCCTACAACCACAATTTCTTCTATAGCCATTCGAAAAATGGTCTCTAGATTTTGTTGGACCAATCAACACTAAATCAAAAGGGAATGGGTACATTCTGGTATGTATTGACTATGTTACCAAATGGGGAGAAGATAAATAATTATATTTTAAGTAGTCAGTGGTGAAAATTCTCTTTGAAGACATATTTGTTATATTTAGAATCCCTCGAGAAATTGTCATTGACTAGGGAGCGCAATTCACATTCATGTTGGTGCAAGAAGTAGTGGAGAAATATAAGATAAAACAAGAACCTCTACTCTTTATCCCCCATAATCATATGGCCAAGTAATAAACCAATAATATTTTAGAAACAACCATGACTAAGAAAGTCCAATTACATAGAAAGCACTGTGCGTATAAGCTTCTAGAATATTTGTGGGCATACATAACCACTTAGAAGAGCACTACTAGTTTTAATCCTTACAAACTAGTATTTAGTAAGAAAATTATTATTCATATTGAATTCCAAACCCAAAAATCTAGATTAACCACATAATCAAGGTTATATTTATGGGAAGCTCAAAAACAAATAAGCAATTAAATCAACTTGATGAATCTAGACAAGAAGGTTTTTATCCTAACATGATAATCCAACAATGATAAAAGTGGTATGACAAATTCATTAAAAAGGAGGAGTTGAAAGTTGGTGATTAGGCTTTTATCTTTGATTGCAAATTCAAAGATTTCAATAGAAAAATCACCACTTATTGGCTAGGACCCTATAAAGTAGAATAAATGTTCGATAATGAAGCAATCAAGGTAGGGACAATTGATGAAGGAGTCTCATTTGTGGTTACTGACCACAGACTAAAGCTATATAAAAAATCTTTCAATTAAGAATAATTTATTCCCCTAATATTTCAACCATAGGGGCTTCACTATGGGAGCAATATCATACTGCGTGCATTGATACTGGAGGATATATATTGAGGAAAAAATGACATAATATATTGAGCATATAATAGGGGGTAAAGGGTTTTTATATTGAAAAGTATAAAAAAATGTAGCTCAAAGTTAATGAAAAAAATATAACGGGGTATAAAAAATGTTAATGAAAAATGGATACCTGAAAGTAGGGAATTTTTAAATTGAGAAGGTGTATTGGGTTCATATTGGTACGTGGTTAAATAATGTGATTTTTAGACGTATTTTCCAATATGTAGTCAAATTAAGGGTATTGTTTAGTATGCAATGAACACACTTGATATGTGAGAGGTTCATTGAGTGAAGCCATTGTGATTTAAATAAGCCAACTTGCAAGTTATGTTTATTGACAACAATACTTCTAATCCTCTTCCACTAGAAAAATTATTCTTCCCATAAAATAAAAATATATATATGAAAAAATAGTAAGAGAAAAAAAGAGTTTACTTGTGAAAACCTAAGTTCATGGCACAACCTAAATTTTAATTTTCATTGGAAAAATAAGTAATTGGCTAATGAAAATTCCAAATAAAAGATCCATCTAGTATTTTTTTTCAAAATTATAAAGTACTCTGTGATGATGGTTTAGATACTTTGAAGAGGATACTTTATAGAAATATTTTTAATTTCCTATAATATAGATCTTTATTTTCAAATATTATATATGAGAATAATGTACATATCCAAAAGTCCTAATTTTCCTCTACTACATATATTATATCCATATTGAAGAATTATGTAGATGGTTGATCAAGAATGAAAAGTTCCTCCAAGTCTCCATTAGAAAATAATGTCATCACTTGTCCAAAAAAATAAGATTATGAACAAAAAAATCATTAATGGAGCAACACTATTTCCTATGTTAAAGGAAATTTAAGGGAGAAAGTACTTCAATGTTAGTCAAATTATATTGCTACATCAGCAAAAAAGAGCTATAAGTTACCTGCCACATTATCAAAGAACCTACTAGCAATATAAAGTCAATTGCAAGGAGAAGGTTTAGTAAACCCTTATAGTGTTCATTTTATTTCATTTAATTTAGAATTAAAAGTGTGAAAAACCATACCATCTCCTAATATTTCATTATCACAAAATTTTGGTTGTTTGAAAGCCCAATTTTTTTGTGCTTTCTTTAATAAATTCAACAAAATCCTCGTTTTATCCTATAAATCCCTACATTGAAAATACAAATTTTAGTATGTAAATTTTTCCATTTTCTCAAAATTAGAATATCCTGTATTTTTATAACATCATCTCATTCTTATATCCTATACATTACAGTTCTATATGATTGTTTACACTCAAGTTGATGTTATTCCCTAGTGTACAAGTTACAATAAATCATTGTGGTACTAATGTTTAGCCCAAAGTTACAATTGGTTCCCAACTAATATGTTTGTTCTAAATAATAATTGTAGAAGTGAATGGAGAAACATTAACATTTTTATTTTGATGTGTGACATATGTTCTACATGAACATAGTTTCTTCATATTAATGCACTTTGAAACATATGGTTTAGTTTTCCTTGCATTCATTTTAATAGTATCCAAAAGCTTGTTATTGATATTCAAAGATGTCCATCTTAATACTTGGCATCATCAGTCGTATTTGAAATCAACATCTTGGGATTTTCTGTAAAATTACCTTGAGCACTAATTTTTCCCACTTCTTTATGCATTTTTTATAAGAATTCTTTTCTATTTGAGATCCATATTGTAATAATTTTTAACTTTAACAAATAACAAAGGGAATCATTGGAGGTGTAAGGCCAAGCTTGGACAAAGATGTGGGTGTTCTAAAGAAGAACACTCGCTAAGTGCATGGTTGTAAAGGAGGAAGAAAGTATTCTTACCATATCTATTATTACCTCTTGTTGATGTTTTGTATCCTTATTTAAAAATACTATGCAATGTAAAAATGAATCATCACTATGTTAGGTAAGGTATGTTGTAGTTGGAAGAGAAATTTAGCTATGTGTTTTCTTCCCTCTAAGTTTTCCTTGATAAAAATAATGTTTAAATGTAATTGCTTAGATTAATAGGTGGATAGAATGTAAGATTTATGTGGATACATCCCATATCCAAGCTATTTTCTTGGAAAATTGATGAGCATTATGGTTGGGTATCTAGGTGCTTTAGTAAATGGAAAAATGTCCTTAAGATGGCTAGTTTTTTATTATGAATACTTAGGTTGATGTTAGGCCTTATAGTATAATAGGTTCTAAGTAAGTCTATGTGGTATAAGTGCTCAACCAAGAGGTATGGTTTGTTGTTAGCTAGTATAATTTTCTAGATAAATTTCTTCTAGTTCTTAGCTAGTATGTTGATTGATATAGTAGTCTTATATTTAAATGAATATCATGAATAATTTTATTTTGAGGTGTAGAATGTGTTATACATAGTTGTTTCATAGTAGTGCACATTGAAACAAATAGTTTATCTTTCCTTCCATTCATTTCATCCAAACCCACATGTCCATGGTTGATATTTTGAGATGTCCTCCTTAATACTTGGCATCATCAATGGTGTATAAAACCAAATCTTTGTGATTTCTCGTAACACTAACTTGAGGTGTAATCTTTCATACTCATTTATGAATTTTTTACATGTTTTTTTTGGTATTGGAAATCCATTTTGTTAAAATTTGAAACTCTAACAATTGATAGGGGAAGTATTAGAGATTTGAATCAATGCTCGAAAAAAGATGTGGACAAACCAAACAAAGATACAAAATATGTTTGTGATTGCAAAGGAGGAAGAATATATTAGTTTCATATATATCATCATCTAGTGTTAATCTCGTGTTAATATTGTTTAGTACTATGTGACAATATTATACAATGTAAAAAATCATTCATGAATCTACTTGGTAAGGTGTGTCATAGATTGAAGGGAAATTCAACTACATATTTTTTTCCCTTTCTTCAATAAAACATTATTGGATGAATGTGGCAACATAACTCCTTAGATCATTTAATGCAAAGAATGTAATATTAATGTGGATACATCCCATATCTTGAATATTTTCTTAGAAAATTGATGAGCACCATGGTTGGGTACCTAGGTTTATTGGTATATGAAAATTTTTCCATATGATGGCCAATTGTTCATCCTTTATAGGCAGGTTTATATTAGGCACTCGACTACAAAAATTTCCAAGTAAATTTGTGGTAAAAATGCTTGACCCAAAGCTAGGGTTATTTCCATGGAAATCATTACTCATTTCATATGTATCATGGATTTTATAGAAGGAGGTGAATATCTTATTATATGTCCATTTTAAAGTAGGTGAATCATGCATTCTTTTCATAGACAAATATAAGAGCTTTGTGAACAATTCGTTGTTGAGAAATGTCATTATGTGAAACTTTTTAATTAAATTATTTGCTTGGATGAATACTTATGATCATTATTTCCTGCATTGGGTAACTATACTGTTGGGTAAATATAGTTAGTATTAATGTTTTTGATCATCTATTTAATATGAATATTTTATTGGAATTTACTTTTTATATGTGTGTTTATCATTGTAGTCTTACAAGTGCATATTTCAATAGAGAATATCAATATAAGTTTAGACACTCATGAACATTGTCATTATTAATATTATAAAATAATCTATTATTTTTTTAAGACATCAACCCTACTGTGAAATTGAAGGGATAATAGAAAAATGATTATTCAAGTAAAATAAATGATTTTTGTTCAAGTAAAATCAATGCAATCCAAGACAAAAAAAAATGAAAAATAGAAAAAGTTAAATTAAAGTTTATAAAAATAAAAATTCATAAGTGGAAAAAAATACATCTAACCACAACTTATATAAAACTAATAATTTCTAAGGATCCACAAAATCATATACTATATATTAAATGGAATAAAAAAGAATTACTTAAAACATATATATTGATATCTTTTAAACCAATGTTAATATCCATAAATGACATGATAAATAACAAAAAACATAATACACTTTAGAAGTTGAAATAGATATCCTCCAATACTCAATATCAATAATAAAAAGTGCAATATCATAAGAAAAATATTAAACAAATAATTAAAACACATTTACAACTATATATTTAGCTATTTAAGTTGTTTACAACGTGCCTAAGGCATATTTGTTTTAACCTATGTCAAAGTCAATAAAGTGGAAAAAATTATAAAATAAAAGAATATATGCAACCACAACTTATATAAGAACTCATAATTTTAGAGGGCTCTCTCTCTCTCATTCTAATTCCAAAGCAACTAAAAAATCTAATTCATTTGGAAAATACCTTTATATTCTTCATAATATTAGACCATTTAAATTTTCATCTGAAAAATTGCCTTCATATTCCATATGAGGAGAATACATGTTTTAGTCATCCACTGACTATTCATTCTCAACAACAAGACTTGAAGTTATTACATCAAAGCTTATCATATCACTTACAAAAAGTCAACTTGGGCTAGGTGGATCCCATCATTCCTCAGAGCCCCTCAATACTATGGACTACTAGATACCATGGGATTTGAAGCTATTTATGACTTTACCTTTAAGTAGGATTTGTTACATCAAATACCATTGAAAATAAGGTGGATCACTCAATAACATGGTCTTGAAAACTACTATTTATGACAAGAAAATATTATTCCAACTTTTTCTTAATCACTTAAAAAAAGGTGAATATAATTTTTCCCTATTTATATCCAAAAATAATTCATAGGTATCAAAATATTATCCCTTTGGCCTATATTTAATTTTTAAAAATATATATTTAGTTACTACATAGTATGTTATTCGAGACTACAGTCTTAGAAGTAAATGGAAAGCAGGGTAAAATATGTTTTGCTGAAACATATAGTTTAGTTCACATACTTCAACCCTTCCATTCATTTGAGTAGACTCTGTAATTCATTATTGATAGCTGAAAATATCCATTTTGATGGGCGTTATCTGTTGTGTTTGAAATCAACACTTTGAGCTTCTTTATCCTCTATGAGATTAGTTTGAGGTTTTGCACTTCTTTACGCATACTTTGTTACCTATTTTATTTTGTCAAATACTTTGTTTGTCAAAGTCTCCATACCCAGTTCTTTTGTAGTTTTTTTTTTAAGTCTCCATGCCCAGTTCTTTTGGAATTTTTCTTTTAAATCAGTTATCACTCTAGATGCAATAGAGTGTTTTTAGAGCCTTTGTCAATGATCATGGTGACCATTAGGACATCAACTTGGAAATTAAGTATTGATAGAAAAAATTATAAAATATAACTTGTGTGCTGTATTCCATTAAAAAAAAATGATCATATAAAAATGCAAATCATACCTCAGGTCAAAAAAACGCATGTCCACTCTCCCATTTATCTACAAATTAACAAATTTTGTCATAACAATTTGGTCATCCCACCATTTAGACAATCACATTCATTCCACATTAAAGATGATTTAAATAGAGAATCACATTCAGTCCACATCAAAGATGATTTAAATAACAGTCGAAAAAGTACACTATAACCTGTTTCCAACTAGTTATAACATTTTAATCATCCCGCCATGACCACCTATGTAAGAGTATCAAAGGTGCTCCTTAAAGTATAAAGAGCAATTGAAAAGGCACACTATAAACTGTTTCCAACGAGACTGCATGCAAACGAATGATGAGATCCAAAGGATGAGAAAATGCCAAGCAATTTTCTTATAACATGAGAATGCATGCAAACGAATGATGATATTCAAAAGAAGAGAAAATGCCATTTTCTTATAACATTTTAATCATCCCATGACTATGAGTATCTCATTGTATCTCATTGTTTAAATATGAGTATCTCATTGTACATTAAAGATGCTTTGAAGAGATAAAAAAGAAAATGGAAAAACATACTATAACATGTTAGCAACAAGAGTTGATGAATACGAATCAGCTGAGAAAACGCCAAAGATTTTGTGAGGGCGTAGATGATTTGTTCGAAAAAATCTGCAGCTGTGTGGACTTCTTTTCAAACATGTAAGCATGCAGTGCTAGTTATGATATCAAGAGTGTACACTAGCCTAAACTTATTTATGGTGTAGAGCTTAAGGACCGACCTGTCGAAGTTTGAATTTGTAGAACAAGTGGTGGAACAAGTCATGCTGGAGCAGAGGATTGCAGTGCTGGATCTCACTTTGGAAGAGAACCCTGCACGATGGTGAGCAGTGCATAAAATCGCGTTGCACTCATGGGACGTATTTATTTACTAAAATAACTTATTTGTTTACTAAAATATATTTTGGTTGAGCTTGTCTTTGTTTTTTGGATCTAAAGAAATAGGTTAACGGTCTGAACACAAAGCTATATCGTAGGAGTAAAAGAGTGAGAGTAAAAGAGTCACTTTACCAATCATCAATAGCCTGTAGTTTCAGATAAGTTCACTTTTTGAATAACAATAATAAATCTACATTTATAAATTGCAATTAGTGATAAATGTATTTATTACCTGGTTAACAATTGAGTTATAAAAAATTTAGAAAATAAAATTGTTAACTGAAACCATGTAATTAAACCATGAGTATGGACATATTTAACGAGATGAAGATTTGATTCATGAAACCATAAACCGGAGAAGGGGTGTTCTTCTCATTAAATACATCCAAATTCATGAAGAAGCCCATGAGTTTTATAATTCATCAAAGCTCGTGCAGTCTTCCATGCCACTCCATAGTTGAGGATTTATTCTTCAACACTCGAACGAAACAAGAGCAGAATCAGCAAAATGGCATAAAAGGAGAGAATGAAGCTGGGTTTTCATCCATAGAACGAGGAGTGAGTAAGTTTGTGAGAGGTGAGTACCTTTTATAATTTAATAGCCGTGCTGTCTCTATAATGCATGGTGTACCTAGAGTTTTTTTCAATGTAAGAAAGTATCGTTCACGCGAAATGCTTTCCCTTTTTTATAATAAATATTATTTGGTGCAGAGATGATGGATAATTTTTTATTATATTTTCAAGACTGACTTAAGTATAAAGTCTTAAAGAATATTTGGAGCTATACTCCCAAACCATTTTCTTTTATTCATGTATGGACACTTTGTGGCCTGTACCAAGTGTTTTTGCTATGATCGGCCTATATCATTATCAATGTCTGTGAAGGAACTGTTATATTTGGAAACTACTTTGTTTTCCCTTTCTTCCTTGTAATATGTCGTTATCTATGTTTTTTCGAATCAGAGTGTACTCTGTATTTGTACCAAATAATGTATTGACAGTGTGGTCTGTACCAAGCATTTTTTTTTTTATGTTGGGTATGTATCACTGTTGAAGCCTTTGGAAGGTATTACCTTCTTTAAGTGGGGTATGTATCCTTGTTAAAGGCTTTTGAAGGTATGAAGCTAATGTTATATATTACCATTAAAGTATAAAGCTAATGTTATATATGACCATTATTTTGTTTTTTATATTTTTTTTCCATTTGGTATATCTTTATCTATTTTATTAGAGCATTTGTTTCAATCATGTATCAATAGAGTATGGTATTTATAAAGCATTTTTCTTATATTTAGTTTATATTATTGTCAATGTTTTTATAGAATTGTTATTTGTGATCTATATTTTGTTTTTTTATATATATTTTTGTAATATTTCTCACTCTAGCATATTCATATTAGTAGTGGATGGTGGATGCGATAGGAATTACCAATGAGTAAATTGACAAAAAGTATATTTGTAGAAAATAACACTAAAATAGATTGAAAAAGATGGAAAACAAACACAATCAATATAATTAAATTATTACAATTTTTTTTTATCAAAAAGCAAGGAGGAAAAAAAATATTCATATTAAAATATCATTAAATTATATTACTCATTATTATAATATTATTTACTAAGTTCTTGAAAATTTTGATCATGTGAACCTGTTAACATATTTAATAGGATTCAAATAAAATTTAAAAATAGTTTCAAAAAACATAAATCAATGTTTAAGTAAGATATAATACTTACAAATCAACAAAGCACAAATGAAAACATCAATCTCTTAGCCACAATATATTATGTAGAATAAAATAATTTAGGGTCTACATGGAAACCACTAACAATCTTGGATGATGACATTAAACCTTTTTTGAAGGGAATGTCTATCTTAGCCACCCATTGTCACTTTGGTGTCATTTCTTCTCACTTCTAGGTTGATATGTCCTAGACCAAAATGGAGGGAATACCTAAAATCACCAAATTAGGTGAACGTTGTTAAGATAAATAGGACCTTACTAGCTTAAGGTTGTAAAGATAAATAAGACTTTGTTTAACAAGGATGCACACACCCCTCTCAAGGAAAATCACATAGAAAATGTAACAAGTTTGCATACTCTTGACCTTTAGGTACTTGACCCACAATTTAAAGGATTATCTATTTGTCACCAAAATGATTTGCACATATAGATGAGATAAAAATAGGTATTACCAATGGAAAGATTGCAATCATAATGTCAAGCTCATATAACAAATTTACATGTAATTGTGCAATTGTTATGATGATAGCATTATAATCAAATTCTTGCCAAGAATGTTTATCCTCACACTAAAAAGAAAACATAGACTTCACTCAACCTTGGCTTATAAAAGCAACAACACACTCATTCATGCATTTTACAATGGTTTTGTGGTGTGTGGAGATGATGAATGAGAAAATTCAATAGGTAGACCCTCACCAACTATTTTAAATGATAAGGGATAGATGTAATACCAGTTATACTAACATAATTACACCCACTAGCTAGTTTGTTCTTCAATTACAATTTTTTTAGTTATTCATTTAGATTGGATCATTATAGTATTTTTCCTCCATCTTAATTATTTTAGAGTGAAAAAATTGGAAGAATCAACTAGAAAGACCATTTTTACTTGACGCCCCATTTTGGAAAATTTTGGGTGAAAAACTCCGGAGCCACATTGAGGAATTAAATGACCACTTTTGGTGGTCTTGAATTTCATATGGATCTGGATTTCATAATATATGCATAATACCTTTCCAATGGCTCAAGCTTCACCTCCGTCAAATCTTGTATGAGAAATTTATGCCTCTTAGAAATTGACCTATTGTAATTAACCATCATAATTCAAGAGGATTACATACCAACCCCCATTTTTTATGGAAACTGTATTATCCATGTAACTCATGATCAAGGTTTAATAAGTCGAATTAAACCCCTAGTTGGTTATCATAATATGTTATAATCAAACCACTAGGAGGGAAATGGGCTCCATTCTATTGTTGGAAACTAGCTTAATACTATCGATGGGGGGTTGAATAAGTATTGAGACCAATTTAAACAATTATTTCCAATTTTTTATTTTTTATTTAATTAGCATTCAATCATTTAGGCAGTAATCAACACATGAACCACACAATGATGCCATAAACAACACATACATATGACATAGATACTTTTACATCGAAACCCATAAAGGGGTAAAACCACCAACCTTGTTTTATTATGATGTAGATATAAAGCCACAACTTCTAATCAAATCAAGTGTTATGAGCATCGACTCACTCGAGGCACCAACCCCCAAGTTGTTTTGCTCGCACCAACTAGCTGGAAGCACCAACACCATAATTTGTTTTCTTTGCATTATCTAGCAAGAAGAACCAACTCCCTAATTTGCAAGCCATTACTTCTAGGAGGAACCAAACACCAATTGTTTCTCAGGAACCCACCTTAAGGAAGCAACAAATCCCTAATGTGCAAGAACCAACCTATTAAGTTGTGCATAACCCTATTTGATGCTCTGAGATCCATGGGTTCCATATTCATATTAAAGTTGTGTCGCTCTCTCTTATTTTCAAATATTACTTAGCCTGATATCTCACAATGTACTTAGCATCCTTAGTCTAAATCTCTACTTTGCATCTCTTCTCACACTTATATATAATCACAATTTTTCATGTATGTTACATGAACTGAGTCTTTCATAGTCTTAGCACTTTTTGCAGTTGGCCCTCACATCTCTTGGCGCTCTTAGAACCTTGGCCTTCTCATCTCTTGATTTTCTTGATTGTTCTTCAATTACACTCAATTTGGAAAATGTGCCATCCTACTCTCACTATAGAAACCTCATCCTTTTTCTCTTACTAAGAGGACTTCAACCCTATAGAAGCCTTGATTTATGTCTAATTTGGAGGCACATCATACCCCCCTCTTAAAAGTGTTTCTTATCCTCTGAGCAACGTAGTGACCTAAATGTGCCTCATTCATGGCCCTCAGGGCCTCTCTCTTGTGCATTCCTCACTATTTTATCTTAAGAAGCTTGGTTGTAGGTTCTGCAAGGACGAGCACAAGAATGTAGCTGTTCTATTCATACATTTGTTTAGTGGTGTTTCAAGCACAACAACATAAATTTCCTCTTTACAAGTGAGCTTTTTTGGCTTGTAGGTCAAAGTGGCATCATATCTATTGCATTCACACCCTCTACCTTAACACATTCATTCCATTTTCACTCATTTTTCTAAAACTGTTTTTGCATATAAAAATCTTAGTTTTTCTAGAGACCATTAGCCTACCTTTTCCCCTTCTCGAAGATGGGTTCTTGAAGTGTTTTTGGTTTGGAAAGGTCTTCCACATCCTTTTCCAACCTCCTTCTACATTTTTCCACCATTTGGACACCTCTAGAACTGTCAAAACACCCTCGGATGCAATCGTGTAGTGATACAGAGCATCCTATAGCATCTTATAGAAGACCTGTACCAGACCTGAAGCATCATGTAGCACATCATAAAATCTATCAGATCTTGACCAAAATTGCACCTTATCCCTATTTTTTCTCTTACATTTATAACATCTTCTGGGCCTTGGTGATAAGCTAGAAGAGACCAGAGACCTCTTCGAAACCATATTTTCTTCTATTTGTGTCACAACAAGTTTTATTAGGTCTTTCTTAGGCACTTTTGTTTTGGTGTTTAGCACAGTCTATGCCTTTGCTTCTCCTTCTTCTTCCTTGACCTTTTTTCTTTTGGATTATCTCCCTATTCTCCATACTCTAGTTTTATATATTAACCTCTTCTTCTCCTTGTTGGATGTGGTCTCCCCTTTATTGAAACTCCCTCCCATCATTCCCATTGTAGTTTTTTAGAGTTGTTAAAAGGGAATTCTGCTATCAACTATTAGTTTTCATAGCAACTTAGAGGTTTAGAGAAAAGATAAAGGAATTGTTCTATTTGCTAACTAGGGGAAGAAAATTTGCATGCAGAACTCAAAACAAGCTCATTCTCCTACTATCATGGTTGTCTTACAAGAAAAATATAGAACTCCAATTTCTTTGTACTTTTAGGAGTTTTCTACAGGATGCTTTTATGGACAAAATATGAATAATTCCCCATGCTTTTTGTGCATAGCAGGTGAGGATAATTGGTTATTTACCCTTCCCTTGGATGTCCCTCTTTAAATATATTATTTTGGTCACAAAGTTGCTCAAATCAGGGTTTTTGCTGCTCTATGGACTTTCTTGTAGCACATTGTCTTCTCCTATAGAAAACTTGTCCCATCATGTAGTAGTTATGTTTCTCCTATAGTAGCTTTGTTTCTCATGTAGCAGTTATGCCTGATCCTGTAGCATCTACAAATCAACTATGCATCTCTTTTGTAGCACCCTAAGTAACCCCTCATAGCATCTAGCTCGACATTTCATGCCTTAATGACCCTCTCTAACTATTTCTGGAATGAGCATCGATACAGCTGAATTTGATTTTTTATTTTATTTATTTTTGTGGTAGTGGGCTCGATGCACTTACTGAGCTGGTCCGCATTCATCGTAATTATCACTCTCCCCACTTTCAATTTTCCATGTTGCATGAATGTTTAAATAAAATACTGTCTTACTATTCGAGGGTGGCCGTATTTACTGGCCACCTTTAGCCTATAAAACCTTCTCTCATGTGCTGCACTGAAATCAATTTTTTTAACCATAATATGCTCAACAAGAGAGGTGAAGAAAAATGCATACTTGTGCCTACCTAATATCAAGTTGTTGTAGATGCATGCATGCTACTGTTGAACCAGTGATCAACCAAATATTCATTGAAGGTGTTGTTCCTCATTATTTTCTCATGCACAGGTATTTATTTCAGAAAACTTGATGATGTTCTCTCGTAGGTGTTTAGCTGATACAATTTCCTTTTTCATGCAAGTCCCTCCATTGCTAGATCTGTCCTTGTTGGAGTGGATTGGTTTCCTCTTCAAGGATGGTATGGCTTCATCAAAACACAAGGATGGCCTCTTTAATGCTCATATATGGTCAAGTCTTCACTATGAAGCTGCAACAGTCCTCTGCTCCTAGTTCTGTTGGATTTGTGCAAGCTTCTATAGGACTGATCTCTCTCATGTGTTGGTCACACAAATCCCTCCAAAACCTCATCCAAACCATATGTTGCTTCATGAAATGCATTTAGTGACTTACATTAACCATGTTGAGCTTAGGGATGGGAATAACAACTCTGATGGTGGTGAAAGCTTGTGAAGAAGGGGTGAAGGAGAAGTAGTTTTTTTTATTTTTTTATTTTTTTCATTAATAGAGGTGGAACCTTGAAAATACGTTGGTTGTATGGAGTGGATGAGATGTGAAGGAGGTTTGGTGAACCTCTCCTAACATTTTTTAAGGGAAAAAATTATTTTTTGATCCCATTTTCTAAGCATATCTTACTCTTGTAGAAAATCTAAACAATCCTATAGCACTAAAGGACAATCTTGTCGCAAACTTGTTTTATCCATATCTCTCAAATGGAACATTGGATTAAATTGAAATATTTAAATAATGTTTCCATCATACTTATGCACATCCCCCTAAAAAATATTGGCCAATTGATACATGAATCACAGGAAAAATATAAAATGGTTGTAGCTGATGAAGGTCAATTTCTTGAAATGTGTGCAATGAAATTTGTTGAAATTTTTTTAGAACGGTGGCATCATCCATATGAATCTCCCCATGAAACTACTCAACCAATAGATGCACAATTTTTTAGATATGGTAAAAACAATTTATGCTCTTTGTATTTTGATAGTCCTAGAGCAAAATAGAACCTCTCTGTAGCACTTTAGGACAACGAGAAAAATGAATGAGAAAAGCTTGGGAATGATGGGTGGATGTTGGAAATGGATGAGGATGATCGACTGGGATGTACTTGGTCCTTCTTTAGTGGTTTTCATAAAAGGTAAGGAGCCCAAGGTTGTTGTTTTTGACTTTTTCCTTGCCCCATTGCTCATTTCTTTCCTTCTCCCTTTTTGTGGCATTGACTTGATTCTTTTCCTTATGCAGGTGGAGGGGTACCTGCATGCAAACACTTATATGCAACTATAAAAACAAATATTTTTTATTGCATTTTTTTTCTTTTTTCCTCTTTTCTCATATTTTTTTTCTTTAGGCCTACTAGCTGCCTCAATGAGGTTTTCATCTAGTAGGTTTGCCTAGGTGCCTCAGAGGAGGTTTTCATCTACAATCTTTTATCTTTTATTCTTTCTAACCCACTGGTTGCCTCAGGAAGGTTTTCAATCAATGAGCCAATCGCAGATGCCTCAAAAGAGGTTTTCACCTAAGATCTTATTATTTTCATCTTTTTTTTTTCTCTTTACCCATATTTTCTTTCTTTTTTCTGTCCCACTCTTCTTGAAAAAAAAATCAAGTGTAGGAATACTTACAATGGATCCATGTGCATAACAAGAAGATATATAAACTCGTGTAGGCTTGAAACATATTCTTTGACATGTACCTGAATATACAGACCAAATGCTTTGACTTTGTGGATATGAAGCATTGTTGAAGAAGAGAGGGATGCTCCATCTTGGTAATTTTCTCGAAACAAGCCTCAATATAGCTTCGATGCCTTTGGTTCACTTGCTCATATGGATCATTCTTCATGTCTTATTTTTCTATGCCATTCAAATATTCTACTATTTGTCGATTATCCCCTTGAACACGTAAAGGATCTAAAGATAAGAATTGTAAAAATTCTTCAATATCAAGCTCTAATGGCTAATCTCCATCAAATGTTCTCCATGCTTATTTAGTCTCCTTTGGAGCTTCCTCTTTTGGATGTTACTCAAGACATATATCCCCAGTGAATAGCGTTGGGATAAATTATGTGAATTACTGGAGTAAGCAGATGACTTGATTTTACAACTCAACATCAACAACACAAAAGGAATTCGAAGGGACAAATATTCAGAAGTTCCACCAATCTAGTGCTAGCACTTCAGACAGTTCCAATTTCCCTAAAGTTTTGTAACAATTAGATAGATTCAGTTTAGGAATTCCTGAATACATCCTAGTCAATTTTGATGAGATATTTTGTAAATCACTTATAAATACTTCTCTTTTTGAAGTATAAAGGGTCGATTTTTGCATTCCAAAAAGCTATTGTACTATTTTCATTTGATGGGTTGATCATTAATAAAAAAGACATTCTTCACAGGATTCTTGTGTTGGACTATTTGGTGAAGTGCTTCTCTCACTGTCTATGTGTTTAATTCTTTATTTCCATACTTATGTTTTCTTAAATCTGAATTATTTTATAGAAAGTTGATGAATATAATTTGTTGAAAAATACACTCTGATTCTCGTTGTGGATAATTTAAATGTTTTATTCTGATATCATGTTAAATAATTCATAATTTCTCTTTAACTTCAATTTACTTATATCTTTTCTTCTATCACACTTCAATTAAACATAAAGGATCTAGTCAGTTCAACTACCTTGCCCTGTGAAACTCCTTTCAAAATCTGAAACAGATCCACGTTAAGTTGTAGAATCCATAGCCAAATGGAAGTTTAGGGTATTTAATCAACCAATAAATTTTAAAATCAAACCCTGAACTCCCATAAATAGCCTAATATCTAAATACAAAAAAGTTAAATCTGATAGAGATATCCCTCTCTAAAGTTGTTAAGGCTAGATAGCAGCTTCCAAAGTGGTTTTGTGGTTACCTATGTGGTTCTCTTTTGCAACGTCGGGAAATTAAAGAATTATAACACACCCTCCCTAGAAGCGGCGCCAAAAATTCATGAGCCCTAGTATTGCAACAAGAATGTTGCAACTCCTGGGGCTATCAACTTAAATTATCAACCGAGGGTTCATACAAACTTAATAGGGGTTGGATATGTATGCGCAGTAGACACCTTCTTGTTCCTAGTCAAACTCCCTTTGATGCAAGCGAAAGAAGGAAATTAAGCAACTTTAATTGAGCAAAGATCTAGGTAATTTTTCAATTCTAAGGTAAATAACAACAATCAAACCTATTATACTTTTGCTAGAAAGTAAATTGTAGAAAGGAAATCAATTCTATTTGAAAAAAAAAGTAAATCATAATGAAAACTTAAGAAACTATAATCTATCTTGATGGAAGGTAAATCTATTCTATTTTTGTAGGAAAGGAATGTCCTATATTATTCTTGCAAGAAGGAAATCATACTTTGTATGAATTAAATTGCATGAAATAAATCTAGACTAATTATAGAAATCAACATTCAAGATGCAAGAAATGTAAGAGATAAATACAGACCTAACAAAAACTTAGCTCATCCAAAGTTGCCTCATAGAATTCCTAGGATATATATCTACTTATACCATGAATTTAGACAAAATTTAGGTAAGAAAAATCTCGAAACATATTTCTATAGGACTGCTATAGGATTGTCACTCCTCGAGATAACTTTTCGAATGCCTAAGAAAATTAAATGAAAATGAGATGGGGGAAAATTAACTATTAAATTGGATGTCTTAGGACTCCATTCCAAGTAGAATCACTCAAAAATACACCTGTTAAAATTTTCTAAAAAATAGTAGAAAATTACTACTCTAAAAAATAGAAATTCTAGAACCAGTGAGCTAGTCAACCTACAAAATTCCTAACCTAATAAAGTGAAAATTCTATGGGGTAAATTTTGTTAACTTGTATGTTCTTACGAATAAAAAACAAGGGAATAAACTCAAATGAAGCTCATTAAAACATTCTAAGAAATAGCATAAAATTACTACTATTTTTCTATAAGAGACTTCTAGAAATTCTAGATTTGTGAACTAGTAAATCAATCCATGTAGCTCAATGATGAATATGACTTTTCAAAGTTGTTCTAAAGATTAATCATGTTTGTGAATATCTAAATAACTTTCAATAAAAATCATTTCAAGCATTTAACCAATATGATCTACAACAAAAGAATGATGAATAGTAAATGCAGAGATAAGAGATGCAAGTGAAAAATACATTTAAAGGAAATAAAGAAATTATGAAAGATAGCTCTAAGGATCCTAATATGGCCAATCCCAAGGATAATAATATTCCTACGAAGGAAACAAAGCTTTATAAGCTAAAAACGGCACCAAACTTTATTATTTGAGTCAATCCAATCACATCCCTTCTTCAAATGGAAGTGGAACTACTAAATAACATTTTTTCTCCATAAGGAGACTAAGAAATATATGCCCCTAGACGAAAATTACAATTTGTATTTATACAAAGTGATTAGGAAGAATTCTCCTTGAAAGGAGGCAACTTTCCCCTCTAAAAGCCATCAAAAAGTGGATCTAGTTCCCAATACTAGGAATTTGCATTAAATGACAGTGAACACATTCCTAGATTTTCTCAATCACTAGAGCTCCATAATTTGTTCAATAATTTCGTCATACCATGTTCATTTATTATCCAATATTTGTCCTACTTTAGCAAGGAGAAAGTCCCTATATTATCTCATCCTCCAAGTCTTCATAATCTGCCCAATATTCTCATAATATTCTAAAAAATAAATAATATTAGGGATATAATATGAAACTATATCTGAACCTTCCTAATGAACATATTAAAGCTAAAAAAATGTCATCTAATGCAAAAACAGAGGTTTAATGTGTTGAATGATGGTCAGATGGGCCTTAATTTATGTGTAATTTTGAGGCCCATCAGTTATCCCAATACCACAGACACCTGTACCATGTTAATATCCAAGTCAATACCATGAGTAAATACCATGGTTATGACAATACCACAGACCCCCGTGCCATGGTAATCTCCATGCCAATTCCATATGCATATACCATGGTAATACCAATACCTATAATGCCAATACTAAGTGTTGACCTGGACCACACAAAAACCAATACCATGGTAATGAGCTTACTCATACTTAAACCTGCAACTGCACGCTTAAAACATGAAAAACACACCTGCAACCACACCCATAAGATTGCATCAGTGCGGTTAAGGGCATACAAACACATGCATAAGACTCGCTCCATGCAGAGTATAGGGAAAGCCATGAAACGTAAAACAAACCTATGCCAACCTTCTTCCTCACTTCCTTATCTCTTGAGAAAATTGTCAACATATTTATGATAAGCCATGCAACCCAGTCACCTGCCATAACATCTAAAACCAGTCGCACAAACCAACAAATCCTTATGTAACAAGCCATACACAAGGCACTTGCAACACAAACAATTAGAACAAGTGGCACAAATCAACAAATCCATCTATAAAAGTACACACACAAGCCATATATCATAACTCATGCAACATCATAAAAACACATACCAAGTTGCTCCATCTTCCATAAGATCCATTCAAAATCCAATAACACCTACAACCAATAAAACATATACATATAAAACCAAATACATCTCATGATATCGTCTTGCTACTAGGTTGACATTAATGCCAACCATAAACACTACATCCAACAACTACATCATCAATGCCAGCAATCTCCCCCTTTTGCATTGATGGAAACCCTAGCTGAAACATCCAACAGATATTAGCCTTCGAAAAATCTCTGAAATTGATGTCCTCATGTATTCCCCCTTTGAAATTAATGGAAAATTGATAAAAAAACTTATCCATGGTGGCATCATTTTATTGATCATCCAATGCAAAGGCAATATATCCCCCTGGACATGAACTGGATATAACCACAATACAACTCACTCACTCCTCATAACAACATATAGCAGTAGAAATCTCTCATGTAGGAGAGTTCTTGGAAGGAAAATGTTTCTTTGTAGGAGAAAGAAGAACCACTCTAGAAGAAGGTTTACTCTGAGTCAAAGATTTGTAATGAAATCTTTTTTTGTTGAGATCAATAAAGTGGCCTAGCCATTGGAGTAGGGCTCGGAGACATAACCCAGGAGGGGTGAACTCACTTATCACATGGTTTTTCTCTTCTTCATTTTCATCATGTTACGTTTCACATTATTTTGTTTCATCTTTAACTTCTATTAAGAATAACTATTTATGGTTCAACAAGTTATGCACTAAGTGACTGTTTAAAGACCCAAATTTATCAAGACTTACAAAGTGTCAAAGGACAATCGAGTTTCATTTCTTGGATCACAAATGCACACTCTCTTTATTTTCCCCCTTTTTTTTTAATTTTCAAAGTTTAATTGTTGATTCTTTGTAAAGTGCAAGTACTTCCTTGTTTTTCAGAGTACTCAACCATAATATTAAACACATAATTTTCAAGAAAGTATGTGTACTGAAATGGCCAAACTCAACTAATACATTCGGATTTAATACCATTTGGAAAAATAAAACACATAGAGATAATTTAAGACTTACACCAGCTACTAATGGGACATTTCTTGGAGGATATGCACTTGAATTTATATATTTCTTGTTTCAAGCTCACCGTGGGGCCGAGATGGCCTTAATTTTATTTTTTCTCTTTCTTTCTCTAAATTCTCTTGGTTTTCACTTGTTGATTTCTTTGATGCAAGGTAGAAGATTTTGCACCAAGGCTTCTTTTCTTCCATATAGGCTCCATGATGACAATAGGCATCTTTTAGTCTTTGGCCATATGCCCAATATTATCGCAAATAAAAAAACCTTATATGCCCAAGAAATATAGGAAATGGATCAAATATTTGGTTGGTTTTCTTTCTAATTCTTATGTCTTGAAACCTACAGTCAAGAGATTTATGTCTCAAAGCGTTACATAAATAACAGTACCCATAAAACAAATGTGTGTACCTAGATATTGATGGGGCTTCTTTTCCTATACTGATTGCTTGAGAATTCTTCTCATTTGAATGCTTCTTTTGTTGGGAAAATCTTGTCATTTTTCTTGTACAATTAGCTGAAGTGTAACCAAATTTTTGACAGTTAAAACATATGATATTTTTCATACCCTTCACTTTCATATTTCTTGGCTTCTGACCTTGATGATGATTTTCTTCATTGTTGTTGGAAGTTTCTTCTTTGAGATTTTCAAATTTTTCCTCATTTTCTCCTTTTTGGCTACATTTGATTTCTTCTTTTCCAGCTTATAATTTCTTATAATGGTTGATTTGATCCTTAAGTTGATTGCCAATTTATTCTTCAGGCTTGATTGCCTTCTCCAACTGATTTTTCAGATCAATTTTCTCTTCCTTGAAAACAAACTCTCTCTCTTCGAGAATATGAAGAAATTCTTCAGATCTCTTTGGTTTCCTTGATCCAATGTTGAAGTGCTCCAAGAATACTCGAAGTGTCCAAGAGTGTGTGAGAGAGATAATAGAGAGAGAGCTCCAAAACTGAACTAAAAAAAGGTACCAACTAATCCTCAGAAGAAATTTTATTAATGAGTCCTTATTTTCTTCAATTTTCCATTATTTTTCCTTCATTTTCCTCCTCATGCAAATTTGTGACATTTCACCTCCATTTCCTCCTAATTTGCATTATTTTCATAAATAAATGTCAATAAATGCCACTTTGTCTTTCCAAATCCTTTTCCATTTCCTTTTCCAATTTCCATAACTTTAATAACTGAAATGAAAACCAATGATACAAAGTTTTTCCCCAACATCCATCTTGGAATAAGTGTCCCATAACCATGGTTATTATTTTTCCTTTATTAACTTTTATTTACATGGAATTTTGACCAGGGCTATTACAAAACCCTACCCCTTGGGGAAACACTATCCTTACCTCTTGAGGAATCAACTTCAAAAAATGGATTATCTTCTTCTAATCAATCGATCTCAAGAGAATCACTATCACTACATGCGTAAGGAAACATAAAACTAGAAATCATATTATCACTACATTTACCTTCATCATTCTTTACCAGCAAGAAGAGGGGTTCTTCTAAATTAGAAATCTTCTTCACTTGTTTGCTTTTCTTTCTTTTCTGATACCACTTCCTCTTATTCTTGGCCATGGCCATGATCTAATCTCAAGTTATCAAGCTTCAAGAACAGAACCCTACTCTAATACCAATTGTTGGAAATGGCCTTACTACTTAGAGGGGGAGGTGGGGGTGAATCAGTAGTGACTGTGATTTTCTGATTTTTTTCTTTTTACGAAAACACCGAATGATTAGTGAGCCAACATCAAAACATAATTAATAGCTTGTAGAAACATTATAGTAACAAAGTAAGAACACCATGAACAATCAACAATAAACCATGCACAAAGGAGAACACAATGTTTCTAATGGAAAACCCTCTCCAATGCAAAAAAACACCCGTTGTTGTTGCTGCTCAAATTTTCTATTATGCTGAACAAATATTTACATATAGGAGCTACCACCCAGTAGCTAGAAGACTTGACTACAAAGATTCTACTCACAACATCAATTAGAAAGGCTCTTCTCTCATGACTCTATGAACAACCCTTCGCTAGAATCCACCACAACCAATGAGCCTCACCCAACTCTACTCGACTCTGGAGAAACTGATTCTCATACTAATCTCTCTACTAGAAGGCACCCACCTTCTCTACACATTTCCTATTGTGAAGCCTCTATGCCATCACCACCTCCTTGCAAACCATGTTTCATGCATTTTAAAATTATGCTCTCAAACCTTCTCAACATGAGCAACCCAACAGCCTCACAAATCTGAATCTGAAAATGATAATTTGATATGCAACCTCTACTCAACACATCTACATATATGCAATATGCTAGACAAAAAAATGTAGCATCCGCTCACACTCTCACTCCATCAAGCACACAACACCATACTCCCACACAAGTATTTTCCAAAATATCCTCAACAATTCTCCACATAAATATAATAGAAAAAGATCATGGTTACTGCAATACCCTCAATAACAGTATTATGGTAATATCCAGTCAAGACCACAGGTAAATACCATGATTATGCCAATACCATGGACACATGTACCATGGCAATCTCCAATTCAATACCATGGGTAAATAACATGGTTATGCCAATATCACAGACCCCTTCACCATTGTAATCTCCAAGCCAATACCATAGGCAGATACCATGCTAATACCAATACATGTAATGCCAATACTAAGTGTCGACTTGGATCACACACAAACCAATACCAAGTTAATGATATAACTCATACTTAAACATGCAACCGCACACACAAAACATGAAAAATGAAATGTGCCCATAAGACTGCATCATTGCAGTTAAGGGCCTATAAATGGATGCATTAGACTGGTTCCATGCGAAGTATAGGGAAAACCAACAACCTTAGCACAAACCTCTGCAAACCTTCTTCCTGACTTCCTCAAATCCTAAAAAACTATGAACATATATGTGATAATCCCTGCAACGTAGTCGCATGTCATAACATCTACAACTAGTGGGGCAGCCCAACAAATCCATCTATAACAAGCCACATACAAGCCATCTACAACACAAACAACTGTAACCAATGGCAGAAACCAACAAATCCATCTGTAACAAGACACATACAATCCATAGATGCTAGCTCATGCCGCATCATTGACACACATACCAAGCTACTCTAGTTGCCATAGGATCCATACAAAAGCCAATAACACATGCAACTAATCAAACATATGCATATACAATCAATTGCATCACATGTTATCATCCAGCTACTAGGTTGACATCAATGCCAACCATCAAGACTACATCCAACAATGACACTATCAATTCCAACAATCGTTTTTTTGTATACGCGAATTCAGGATTGGGATGTGTGGGATGGGAAGTTTATCCTTTAGTTGTTGTGTCATAGTTAACAGGTTGTTTGCCCGTAACCATTTTCTTGTGTGTGGCATGTTGTGTGGGCTCTTCACCTTGATCTTGTGTATAATATATTTTTCTAAACCTCAAGTCATATCTCTTATGCAACTCAACATTCATGATGTCTACAAATTTCTTGGATTAATAATCTATTTCTTCTTGACCCAAAGGAGCATCATGATCATCCTCTTCTCCTCCCTAAACTTCTACTTCATGCTCCTCTTCTGACAGAGTTGAGTATTTATTTTCCTAAATTTTAAGTGTGTCTTCAATGCCTTCTTCAAAGTCATTTTCTATATACAAAGGAGGTTGTACTTGCTCTTGTTGGTCTTTTATTTCTCTATGAAGAAGTTGGAAGGGAGGTCTCCTATATTTGGGATTGAAAATTATATTAGGGACTTGTTGCATTTGTTTGGGAGGGTTTTTTTTCTCCAATTCCAACTTCAGTAGATTCTTTTAGAGGTTGCTTATTATCTTATTCATCTCATCTAACTTCAGCTCTTAAGTATCCTTGGCTTCACCTAAGTGTTGGAAGTAATGCTTCAATGTCATGTATAGTTGTCATTGTGAGTCCCTAGGTGTCAATCTAGAAGTAGTCAGTTTCCTATGTGTAAGTTGTAGTCATTATCTAGATGTGTCAAAGTGTGTTATGTCCTGTATATATGTAACTATTGTGATGAATAATAATATATTGTGATTTGTGTTGTGTTGTGCAATCTCTCTGTGATTATCTCTTAATTTCTAACATGGTATCAAAGCCCATCTGAGCCTGACTCTCTCACAATAGGGCTCAGGAAAATTGAAAGATATGAGGGTTGAACTATAAGTTTAGTGTGTATATAGTAAGAGTATAATATTATATCTTCTTTCTGGTGTATTTTGTATTATATTTTTGTGTATTGTGTGTGTTTCTTCCCTTCAAATAGCACCAGATCGGGCCATTTATCTTCTATGGAGAATTGGGTGACTTCATTCTCAACATTGTGCATCTAGAAGTGCCTTTTGCTATGATCATCATCATTTGAGGCTGATCTCATGGAAGTAGAAGGGCTCACTGCTTTTGTATTAAGATCTCTTTTAGCCAGCGCATGACTGGTGATTAGGCATGGGACAAAGTGCATGAAGTTCTTGCCCAAGCTGGTTGGAATTCTCAGGTTTTTTGTTATGTTTTTAAGATCCATAGATTAGTTATCTATATGATTTTAGGTGCAGGGCTAACCAATTTCATGCAAAGAAACTTCGTCCACACCGATACATGCATTTTGGTGTTCACGTGGTGTGCATTTTATTGGATCGACTTGCTGAAGAGTTCTACTACATAAAGCTAACATCCTTGGTTTGCTATGAGAATAAGGTGCTGCTACATATCGTGAATGACAAGCGATGAATGGTGTGCTTAGTTGAGGATGAAATTTGTAATATCTTTCTACATTAGATTCCAAAGTCTATCTTTACCCAAATATATTCAATGGGACAATCAATACAAACACGAGATCATGAGAGGAGGATGTTTGTGGAGGCAGAGAATGTTGAGTCCACCATTTTCATAATTGAACAAAATCCTTTCCAAGTGGAACGATTTCCTAGGATATCTCAACATACAGAGGTTTTGAAAACTTCATTGGAAGATCCCCCACGAGTACCAAGGACGAGAGATTCAAGTTAGCAATTTGGATAGTGGTGCATTATGTTCTAATGGAAATTGGATCAACATCTTCTCCTATGGGATCAAGCCATGGGATACCCATAGGCTTTGATTTCAGTCTCACCTCAAGAAATGTGTCATCTAACTTAGAGGATTTCTGCAACAACAATGCACTAATTGGCATAGTTTCTCCAAACTATGCTTATTAGAAATGGTGCATGAATATGCTCATCAACTTTGACAAATTTGGAGGTTCCTGTATTTTATGAAGTCAAATTTTTCATTGCACGCCCATGAGGAGGAAGGAAGAAAACATAACCAACTTGGCCTCCACATGACATTCCTCGTTATCCGTGGTGTCAAATACGTTAGAGCCATAGGTATGTCGTGGTTGTAGTATGATTTTTGGCAGTTACAATATATATTTTTTGGTCATGTTTAGAAAATTGGTGTGCAAATCTATTATGATTTTATTTCTAAAATGTAAAGACAAGTTAATGAACTGATAAAAATATTTCAAGTGAATGGTTCTCAAAGTTCTTCAATGTTGAGAGAACACATCACTTACTTGGTCATGTTGACTCTGTTATGTTCTATTGTGTCTTGTCATTCTTTGATGCTTCAAGAACATTAGTCACAAGTTTTCTTCATATGTATAAAGTGCATATGTAAAAAATGTGAGTTGTATGCTAGACTTATGAATAAACTCAATATATAGACAACTTACCTATATAGCTAGAAGTATGTATTTCAATGCATACTACTAGGATGGAAGCATTCCCATAGAGATATTCAATATATAGACTATTCTTTAGGGTAGTTCAGAAGCGTCAATTCTACAAAGTTTTTCAACGATGGTCAAAGGCAGTTATGTTTTAAATGGAGGTCAAGTGGTAGCTCGAAGATGTGGTTGTGAAGAAAGAGCAATGTTTGTGGGATTCCATAGTGGATGTGAGTGCTGATGAAGACCAGTGAGATGGATATCATATTGTTGTTGTAATATGTGTTTTCAATTTTTTTCATGTAAGTGTTAAGGGAGGGTGTTGGAAGTAATGCTTCCATGTCATGTATAATTGTCGTTGTGAGTCCCTAGGTGTCAATCTAGAAGTAGTCGGTTTCCTATGTGTAAGTTGTAGTCATGATCTAGATGTGTCAAATCCAGTGTGTTATGTCCTATACATATATATATGTAACTATTGTGATGAATAAGAATATAGTGTGATTTATGTTGTGTTGTGAAATATCTCTGTGCTTATATCTCAATATCTAACACAAAGAAACTAGCTTCCTTTTTCCCCTTTCCCCTATCACTATGTTCTAATTTTCCCTTAAACTTCTTTGTGGATGAAAAATTCACCTCTACCTCCAAGCATCAGTATGGATCTAGTTTAGCGCAGGCGATTTCCTTTCTATCCAAGTAAACCCAAGTTCTGGTTCGAAGGCTCCATCAAATACCACCTTAGCTACTGCCTATGGGGGCTTAACCTTAGGATACAAACTATAATAAAAATTGTTAAATCATTCTATAAACTGCCTAACATCTACATTTGGTCTTTTCTTTATTCCATTAAATTTAGTTAGAAAGTATTCAATCTTTCTTCTCACACTATTTATGCATAAAGATGTTCTCTAATTCTTCCCAAGTGTCATTTGAGATGTTAAGAAAAGTCTTGAACCATTTTCTAGCCTCCCCATCCAAAGATTGAACCTCAACACTGCATCTAGATGCTCAACATTCAAGTTTTCTGCCAAGGAACAAAACATTTCAATATGTTTATGGGCTATAACATCATCTTACCCAATGAATATAGGCAAAAGTTTAAGGTAGTCTTGAGACATTGTGTTCATGGGTTGTGGCAAGTTAAATGGGCATATCTGTTGAGAAAAATGCTAGATACAACCACATTTGTTAAAGGATGTTGAAGAATATTCACTAAAGGAAAAATGTGGGGGATAGTGTGGACAATAAATATTGAAATTGGTTGTGAAACAACTATGGAAGCTTGAGATGTGCTAGGAGTGAGAATATATTTAACTTCTTCGACTCCAGGGAAGGTATGAAGCATGAAAGAATGAGGGTTGACAAAGATTTCCTCGGACTTCCGTTTTGAAAAGTAAAAGCCTGGTGGGGAAAAACATTTCTTTGAAAATTCTAAAACCCTAAATGAGGTTTGGGGAGAATTTCTCTCACTCTAGGAACTAGAATTTGAGATTTCTGTAGAAAAAACAATTGGATCTGGAGTTTTGGGGGTCTTTCTTTCCAGATTCTCTTGAAGATAATTCTTTCTGGGTTAGAGACATGAGGATTTTTATGCTAAGAAGTATTTGAATGAGTATGAGGCCTCCTGAAAGGCAGGATTATAGTCTGAAAACCCCCTTAGGTGACATATATTAACCCACACTTCATTTCCTCACCAAACAAAAGAATGCACAAAAATCATACTCAGGGAAATATATTTTGATTTGTTCCTTGGAAATGATGATAGAATATGATTTGGTTCCTAGAGATAACCTCTCAGTTGAAGAGAGTTAAATTCCTAGGACATCTTAATATTTCTTAAGGATTTATCCATTCCGCTCAAGGATTATATATGAATTGGTAAATTTTGGTCCAATTATCCTACTTAGAGGTAGATTCAATTTATATGCAAATGATGTTACATTACAAAGAGTTAATGGTTAGATCTGGTGGCCTATACATAGAGAGTGTAGTTTCATTGACTATTGTAGTATAGGTGAAAGAGGAAATTCAAGGAAAGAAAACAAGTGCAAAGGGCTGAACCCATAATCCTATACACTAGATTTTAGTAGAATCATGGGTTAAAGTAAGAAAGTGAGATGCATAAATAATGGAGTGCATTTAAGGCTTCTAACTTAACATATCATAGGTACTATTTAGCATCACATAATATTTTCCATCGGTTTGAAATTTTGTAAAATGTGAGAGAAAGAGAACAGAGTGTAGTTTTTTTTATATCAATTTCATGGTTGAAGGCTAAAACAGTGACACATGACATTACGTACAAGTTCACTCCATTGAATCTGTCCATAATTAGGTCATTGTGGGAGATTTAACATAACAATAGCTTGAAGAATCTAATTTTGGTCTAACTTGTGGTGTTCGAAAAAATACTCAGAGGGATACCATAGGAATAAATTTTAGACCTTGGAGATCCGAAATTTAAAAGTTACAACTGTTTAAATATCGAGCTCCTAAAAGCAAGAAAAAAGTGTGTATTTTCTTTTTTGAAAATTGCATAAATTTTATTTGAAAAAATAGTTTTAAGCGATTCCAAGGGAATATTGAAGCAAATATATCAGTATTAGGTTCTAAAATTCCTCCCAAATAAAATAATTATACACCCATTAATACCTCAAAAAGCTCTACTATGATGCATGAAGATGAAGAATTGTAGCATGGTATATCAAAATTACAGGACCAAGTGCAACAAATTTCGCTCTCAGAAAGAGAAACCAAAGATGAACTAAAAGGGGACATGGAAGGTTTAAAAGTAGAAATAAAATGTGAGATGGATGGTATAAAAGGATACATAGAGGTTTTTAAGGTATACATGGATGCAATGAATGTCAAGTTAGAAGGGTTGACGAATTTGTTACAAGAAAGGCTTCCTAGTGGTGACAAGGTAATCCATGAAAGTCATGATGAGGACAAAAATAATATGAATTACAATTTTAGAGAATCCATTGCAGGGTTTAAGAGCCACCACATTTCAAAGGTAGATATGAGGAAGTTTGATGCCAGGGATCTAGTAACATGGATAATATAGATGGTGAAATTTTTTGATCTACAAGATGTGCAACCCTCATAAATGGTATGTATTGCGTTTTTATATTTGGAATCCAATCAGTTTGTATGGTATAGATGGATTTTTTCTCATAAACCACTTGTCACCTGGTCAATTTTTACAGTGGAAATGATAGCACATTATGAAGATACAAAGAGAAACACCTTCTTTAGCCAATTGATAAATCTCAAACAAAAGGGTTCAATGGAAAATGACATTGAAGACTTCCAAAAATTGAATATTAGGGTAATTCATTGGACAATGCATTCAGGGCGGCAACAAAAGTTGGAAGAAAAATTATGGCAAGGAGGAAGTCTTCCACTCACAACAATAAATATGAAAGTGTTGTTGCTCCTAGTCTTCCACAACCTACAAGGTTGACACCTAAATAATTGGAGGAAAAAAGAGAAAAAGGTCTTTTTTATAGTTGTGATAGAAAATACACTAAAGGTCATAAGTGTGCTGAGAAGAAAAGGAACAAGAAACGTCAAAATAGGAGGACATGCACCAGGAACAAACCCCATCGAAAGAAGAAATGAATCCGACCATATCTTGTAATGCATTAGAAAGAATTATCAATCCTAAAACTCTCAAGATAGAATATGTCAAGAAGAAAAAGGTAATAGAGTTGATTAATTTAGGTAGTACCCATAATTTTATTCATTCTAAGATAACCAAGGAATTGGATTGATTCCTGTATCTACCACCATAATGTCAAGTAATGGTTGCAAATGGAGGAACTATACATTTTTATGGAAAGTTACATAATATTAAGCTAACCATGGGGGAATATGTATTCAATAGTCCAATTCTTTCCATTCCAATGGGTGGTGTTGTTGTTGTACTAGGAATACACTAGTTACAATATTTGGGGACGATAACTTTCAATTTTCAAGAACTTTTCTTTAATTCTTTTTGGGAAGGTGTTATCAACTAGGCTTGTGGGGGTTGGGTTGTGTCAACCCTTCAACCTAAGGTAACTATTTCAAACCAGATTTTGGTTGGAAGTTATCCCTTCCATTTTGAGAGGGCTCTCTCAATATTTTTCTTTTTTTAAATACAGATGGCTAACTCTGGTGCTCTATGTGATTTTCAAGTGAAAGTGTGTGAGGACATACACCATTCAACATGGAGTCAATTAAAGAAAAACAACAACAAACAACATTTTTTTATGGAAGCTAAGGCATCTTTAGTTTACTAATGTGGAAATAGGCATTCATAGTAATCACATCAAATTCAAGTTAGAGCAATGCAACATTGAATTCCATGTAATCAAATAAGCTCTAAAAACTAATAACAACATAGGATGGAACTGAAACCGAAATAAATCTGAGGTTAAAATAGAGTATTGTTGGAAACTGTATTTATATTAACTAAAAAAATATACTACAGTTGTTTCCTCACATCATCGATCCCCCCGCCCCCCCATGCAGACTCAAGAATCTACATATTTATAGAGAAATATCACTTTTACAAAATATGCCACCTACGCTAGATTCCATCAATATCAGAGATCAAATTCTATATGATTTATAAAAGTTTGATCCTTCATAGGAATTTCTATTACAACAGAGTTCAAATACAAATGGAATTTGAATGAATAAAACCTATCTAGCAGTTACAATTATTTAGGAAAATCAAATTGTTGTAGCGTGGCACTATATTTGTGGAAACTCGAACATCTAGCTCTTCAAAATGTTGTTGTGTTGTTTCTGGTAAAATATGTTGAGAGCGCTTTGTTATCCTCTATGTTTTACTTCCCTTTGTGTCATGCTTCCCTCTTTTCTTGCATTTCGTTTAATGACCATGCTACTGAAGAAACATTGAAAAACATCCTCGTTGCCTCATGAAGCAGAAGCGGAATAGATTTTTAAATATTCACGATCCAGGTCGTTGATCCAACCCTTTTTACATCGAAATCACAATAAAGGAGAAGGTACTTTTAACACTGATTCATGGTAATTTACCAATTTTCTGGACGTGATGGTTTATAGAACACATCACATAAAATAGCACATCCGGGAGGGTTCTCACACATCACAATAGCAAGTCGGAAAGGACTTCGAGGAGGAGGAACTTATGACGGTGTGATGCCTGACTGTGATATCGGAATCAACGGGAGAAGGGTTATCACAATCAGCAACGGAATAGATATTGCAATCGTCAAGGAAGAGGAAAGACCTGTGATATCGCAATCAGTGGAGGATGTTTCTATATGCGATATCAACGAAGGGTTTTACGATATTTTATATTGATGGAGGGGCCCAATCAAGAAGGAAAATATCATAATCAGTGAGTGGAAGAGTTATGTGATATCGACAAGGAAATAAATATCACAATCAGCCAGTGGAAGGAGGAACTTAATTGCAATAGATGGGAATATTTTGCAATATGCGATATCGCAATCACAAAAGGAAAATGGGATGAGCGGATATGTATTGCAAAAGGGAAAAGGGCCGACAATGATATTTTTTCGGGTCTAAGACTTATAAAAGGACCACGACATATTTTATGAAGGTTTTGAAGTATTACAAAGGAAAATGTCGATCGGCTAGAGTTAGAAATACAAAGGGATTATGGCTAGAGTTGAAAAATGGGTTACGACTCGAGTTGGAAATGGGTATGTGGATTAAATGGGATGAGTGAGAGAAATGGGTCTTAGAGAATATGGGGATTTCTCCAAAACAATTAAAATAGACCTGTCCTTCCTTCTTTAATCTCCAAATCTGAAGCACAACAACCTCTTTCATGAAAACAACAAACAAATGCAAAGATCAGTGATGGAAAACCTTGACTAATAAAACTAAAAAGTATTTCTAGTGGTTATCATGCATAACAGAAGGAAAGGAATTTGAATTAAGTGGTGTCTTAAGGAAACCAGGAAATATAATTAACTCTAATGGCAAGACAAAGCTTCTGAAGAAATAAAAACAAGGTGTAATTGCACTATTATTCTCACTAGAGGTTCAAACATTGAAATCATCTATTTCTCTAGATCTCCAAAATAATTGGACAATCATTCCAAGGTGTTGGCTACCAAATGCCCCCCACCTATTCATGATTATGATCATGCTATTCATTTGATTCCAGGAAGTATTCCTCCAAACATCAGGCCTTACAAGTATCCTTATGTGAAAAAGAGTGAAATTGAATGTATGGTTGCATAAATGCTAGAGGCTGGTATAATTCAACCTAGTCAAAGTTCTTTATTTGCTCCAGTAGCATTGGTGCATAGGATGATAGGTCATGGAGTATCTGTATGGATTATAGGGAGCACAAAAATATTTACTGAAGATAAATTTCCCATTCCTATCATTGATGATTTTTTGGATGAATTACATGGAGCAATGTACTTCACCAAGATGGATCTTTGTTCAGGATATCATCAAATTAGAATGAAGAGCAAAGATATTTTGGAAACAACATTCAGAACTCATGAGGGTCATTATGAATTTTTGGTCTTGCCTTTTGGCCTTACTAATGCACCTTCCACATTTCAAGGTTTGATGAATTCCATTTCCAAAACCTTCCTTAGGAAACCCGTGTTAGTATTTTTTTATGATATACTAATCTACAAAACGTCTTGGAAGGATCATGTTCAACATGTTGACAGGGTGCTCAACTATTGGAGGAGAAACAATTATATGCAAAAAACTCCAAATGTTTCTTTGGAGTACAGGAAGTGGAATATTTGGGACATATATGTATCTCATGAGGGTGTAAAGTTAGACACTAATAAAAATAAATCCATCAAGGAATGGAAAATGCCCACATCCATAAAGCATGTTCAAGGATTTCTCAAGTTGACAGGGTATTATCACAAGTTTATTAAGAATTGTTGGAGAATAGCATCACCTCTAACATCATTATTGATGAAAGAGGCATTTTATTGGTCTCTAGAAGCAACAAAGGCCTTTGAACATCTTAAAGAGGCAATGTGCCAAGCACCTTAGCTATGCCATAATTCACAAAAACGTTTATTATAGAATGTGATGCCTTGGGAAATGGAATTGGTGTTGTTTGAATGTAGGAAGGAATACCCATTTATTTTGAAAGTCATCTAATCAAAAGAAAGTATTTACACAAACCTATTTATGAGAAGGAAATGTTGGCAATACTACATGCACTAAAGAAATGGTGACCTTACCTAATGGGAAGACACCTCAAGGTAAAAACAAATCATGATAGCCTTAAATACTTTTTGGAACAAAGATTATCTTTATAAGACAAGAAAAAATGGGTGACAAAGATGTTGGGTTATGAGTTTGAAACCATATACAAAAAATGAAGGAAAAATGTTGTTGCAGATGCACTCTTAAGAAAGGATGAGGATGTGGAAGTATTCTTTGTTCCATTTATATTATCCAACCTAAATAGATAACCAGAGCAATGGATGAATGGAAGAATTATGAATAGGTGTTGTCACTCATTCAAAAGTTGCAGCTAGATCCCAGGACATCTAATACATTTAGCTAGAAGAATGATTCATTATGGTACAAAGATGGCTTATATCTTTGTAATAATTCCCAACTATAAAAAAATATTCTTTTAGAAATGCACACCTCTCCCTTAGGAGGGCTCTCAGTGTTTTTAATAACTTACCATAGGGTCAAGAAGGATTTTGTTTGGGATGGCCTTAAATCTGATATTCAGAATTTTATGGCAGAATGTTTGGTTTGCCAAAAAAATAAAGTTGAGGAAATTAAGACCCCGAGTCTATTACAACCTTTAGTCATTCCGATTCCGCGTTGGGAGGAGGTCTCAATGGATTTTATCATAGGTTTACCCAAGTCTAAAGGAAAGAGTGTCATCATGGTGGTAGTTGATAGACTTACCAAGTATGCACACTTTTGTGCATTATCTCATCCTTTTAAAGCCAGTACAGTTTCTACCGCATTTATGGAAACAATTCAAAATATACATAGAAACCCAAAGGTTATAGCAAGTGACAGAGATCTCATTTTCACTGGAAATTTTTGGACAAAATTATTTTCTTGTCTTGGTACTCAGTTAGCTCATAGCTCATCTTATCATCCTCAATTTGATGGGAAAATTGAGATAGTGAACAAATTTTTGGAAGGATACATTCATTTCTTTTCATATGATAAAAAAATACAATGGGTCAAGCGGTTATGTCTAGCTGAATTGTGGTATAACACTTCCTTCCATACTATAGCAAAAATTACCCGATTTATGGCACTTTATGGATATCATCCACCATCCATCACATAATCTTTAAGAGAAAATTCTAGGGTTCAAGTCGTGTAAGATCACATCGAGCATCAAAAACAAATTCTCTAACTCTTAAGGGATAACTTCACTCGGGTGCATAATCGGATGAAAGAACAAGCAGATCAGTCTCGTTGTAAAAGAAGTTTTTATGTAGGTGGTTGGGTATTTTTACAGGTAAAACCATACAATCAAATGTCTCTCAAGCAAGCTAAGAAGGATAATAAATTATCACCCAAGTACTATGGTCCTTACAAGGTGTTGCAAAATATTGGTACTATGGAATACAAATTGGAGCTTCTTGCATCTTCCCATGTACACCCAGTTTTCCATGTGCCTGTAGAAATTTCCTACAAATCTATCCCTTTGATAGCATGTAGAACATTTGTCGTAGGTTAGCCCGATAATGCAATATAAATAAAATAAGATTATTATAACCTACTTCTACTATCAATTTGTGGAAGCTTAAAGATCAAGCTGAACAATATAACCAAAATAAGAAGAATCAATGGCACAATACACATTAAAATACTTTGGGGAAAGCCTCATATCAAACCCCCACTATCTGTATTATCATAAAAGGTGGAAATACATAGGAATTATACAAGGCCTTAGATCTCAGTATAATCCTCACAGATGCTCACAGGAAATCTTGGCTTCTCTCCAGCCTTCCTCTCTACCCTCCAAGCTCCAATTTCCTTGCATTGTTCCTTGTGGATGATTCTCCTGTTACCAAGTATAACACTCTCCCACACACTGTCAGAACTGCACAATCCTCAAGGAATGATTCCTTGACTACATGTATGAGTTTTATTTATAACAAAGCAGATGAAACTGATAGTACACTGTCCTTGACATTAATCTCAACTGGGTCTTTCTCAAAATAGGCATGCATGAGTTTCGGATGAGGGAATATTTAGTTAATTGGAGTAGCACTAGTTGGATGCATGCATGCATCAACTGACTGATAACTCACAATTAGTTCCTAAAATGGTTTGGAACTAATTTAACTGTACTTAACTCAGTAGACTGAGTTAACTAATTACAACTCAAATATAACTCAATCTTATCTCCTTAGTTTAAGGGATAAATCTTGCATGACTTTAGAAAGACTTCTAACTTGAATTTCTCCAAATAATTAATTCAAAATGAATTAATTAATTATTTCCAAGTAGTTGTTAAGACTAAATTTGATTTTAATTCACAATTTAATTCAAGGACAAATTAAATTGGAATATTCTTGTTGCTATATTTCAATAGTTACATGCTTAAAGAAGATTATCGGTGAGCAGCTTCTAGTTCAAACACTATTGCCAAAACTTGACAAAGAAGGAAAAATCATATTTGAGCCTGAAGCAGCCATGAAAGCAAGAACCTGAAAGCTATAAAATCGATCAATTTCAGAGCATCTCATTATGTGGAAGAACCTACATCATGAATATTCCACATGGGAGGATGAGAATTTAATACAGAAGCATCCAAAACTACTCAAGCGGCAAGGACACCACTTTTTTGAAGGAAAGGGGCATGTTAGGTCCCTATAATACTATTGTAAACCCCTTATTGTTATTTTTGTGCCCATGTATCCCCCACATTGTTATTGTTATGCCCCATAGAATCCCACTATTGTTATTGTTGTGCACTTACATTATTATTGTTATGTAGGCCCCGACTATATTATAACCCCTTAGATTCCTATATATACAGAGGAGGTATATTCATTTGTATCATCTAATAATTGTTCATTTATGTAATGTAAAGGAGGTTTCCCCCTCGAAGAGGCTAATTTTTTATTCGTTGATCTATATTTTTTGTGAGATGATTGCATAACATCTCATATCATTGCATGATTTTTCATTGACGTACATGATGAATTTTTCTACAGTCCTTGCATTTTCAACATCCTTATTCTTGGGTGACAAGATGAAAAATTCAATGTTCTTGACTACAATTCTCTATTATGCAACTAAATTCAAGTGTTCCCATATGTTTTTCACCTTAGAAATTATCCCATCCCATATTATTTTTCTTGCTTGGATGAGATACATATTACATTTCAATTTATTCTTTTTCTCTTTGATCTTGTCATCCACAACTTGCAAATCTATTGTGGCATGTTCCATACTTCCCCTTGTTGTCTCGAGTTGTTTCTCCTTCTTTGAGAGTAGATACTTGGTATTGTCCAGTTCAATTTGTATTTTCTTGAGCTCACTCTTTGATAGTTGCAAATTAGAAAGTGCTCTGGTCAATTGTTCTGTGGGGTTCTGTGGGTTTTACGACATAAAAACAACACAAATGTGAGAATTTATGCTTTCTTGAAGCTCTCCAAACTTTTGCTTGAGAGACACTACCTCATTATTTCTCTCTATCAATTATTTGTCCATAATTTCCTTCTAATTTTCTACCTGGGCCAACTCCTTTAACTATACATGTTTTGTTGCAGGCGTCTTAAGATGTTGCCTCAATGATTAAATCTTGGATTGCGAGCCTTGTACAATGGTATCCACAATAACTTTCTAATTTAGGTCTACCTAAAGTTTGAAACTTAACTCCTTAAAGCCTTCATTTTGTAAATGAAGGGACCTTGAATTAGCATTCTCCTATTTTATTTTGGTGACAGCTTTCTCCAATAATTTTATCTACCTTACTGATAGTCAAGGTGTTGTGGGATAAACTCCCTTAGGGTCTTGGGTGAATACCCTAGCAGACTGGAGGTTATCTATGCAAAGAAACACACATTCCATACAGCCATAATGCTACTATAAGCAAACTCTACGATATGGGGCATACCTGAGGTCCTACGTTTGAGAAGAGCCTTCCAGGGTCCAAACCCTTCTTGGAGTTCCTTTTGCTACCTTGACATGCAAAACAATCAATTCAATAAAGTATAGCAGTATATGGACTAAACATCATAAAGAAACCATCTTCATATTATAAGGAAAGGTAGTTATTTATGCAATTAAACAACCATTCACATATGAATCATAACATGAATATCATAAACATGAAGAAGATATATATCAGGAACAAAGACATGTGTTTCTTTTATTATAGACAAATAAAGTATAGAAAAGGAATAATTTCACCTGATTCGTCCTTTCCCAGGCTCCAAGTGGAACCGTCTCCCGAATTCGTCCAGTCTCAAGCCTTTAACAAACTCCTTCCATGACTTACTCGATGATATCTCAAGTAGTATGAAATCATCAACACACACAAGGAAACAAGGGTTTCCTGTAGAATGGGGCAAGTGCAGGAGGCACAAGGATCTTCAGGCCTAGTCAGGGAAATCTTAGCATAGTAATCTTTCTCTCTCTTCTCTCCTCTCTTTGGACTTCCCACAGAAGCCTTTTAATACTTCTCCCAAAGTAGTTTTTTAGTTGGGAATTTGTTGGGTACAGTTGGGCCACGGGCACTAACAGGTAATCAACAGGTAAAACCTGTGATCTCTACCTGAAATTAAGGAGATTTATTTTTTAAAGTGTTTTTAAACATATACGTGGGTTGGGTATACACGTGTTTAGCTCAGGGCAATGTCGCGTATAGGGAATAAAACATTGTTTTTTATATTTGGGACTAGGTCTGAAAGGAGTGGTTTCCCTAGGCCATGAGTGCAGCATCACAGACCTCAAGAGTGAGATTTGGAGCTATAACAGATGCCCCCTAATATATGAGGTCAGAAGGGGTACATGATGGCTGAAATGTATTAAGCAAGTTCATGGAAAGGAAATCTGTCGAAAACTAAGAAGGACTGCACCAGAATTTAGCCTGCCAAGCCACAAAAGGAGATCAGAAAGAAACATTGTCTGAGGCAGGCATACCCATGCTCAGAGAAAGTACAGTATGTCTGCATATCAAGTACAAGTGGATCCACCAAGTATACAAGTATAAATGACTGGAAAATACATAATGGGTCATCTGATCATGATCGAACAATTACATGTCTGAATGTCACATATAAGAATGTCAATGATGTTGAAGGATGAAGCGGATCACTGATATCAAAAACTGATCCCAAGAAGTACCAAATGAACATGATGGAATAAGATGGTACTACACTGCAAACTTAGGTGCCAGCATATAAAATGTCACCATGAATGACTGCAACATATAAGGTGAAGTGTTATCTACTAGCAGCAACAAGAGAAACTGTCAAGTGAACCAATGAATGCTGATACAACCTGAGGTCTTCACCAACCACCGTGGTACATTTCTACAGCATGGGAATAAATGATCTAAAGTTTACCATGTGATAAATTGTTTGATTACCGATCATTGATGTATACCATTAACAAACGCGAGACTACTCATCGATAATGATAATGAGCGTCAAGGTACCCAGTACAATCCAACAAGTGTGAATAGATGAGTTGGAGTCGAACACCTCTAAGAATCTATCGATCAGGAGACAATGATGGTTTCCCACTGTCGATAGCGAAGGATCTGCCACTAATGACTACAAACCTCAAGGTACTGCCAAATGAACTCTAGATCTTTGCCCAGAGCAATGAATTGAAGTCGATAGGGAAAGATCCGCTAGAAGGAAGGCATTAAGGCATCCTACACCAATCTAGCGTGAGTGTAACCCGTAGGCCAATAATGTGGAAGGAATCGGATGAAAAAGATGTAGTAACCAACTGAAGTACATTTCTAGTGTACATAAGATGTGGCTAGTGCAAGGCAGAAACCCTTTGAACCAACCAATAATGAAAGCTGACAGAGAGGCAAGGTATCCACCAATAGGGTCAAATGGAAACCAAGGTACTACACGAATCCCAATATGTGATAATGTATGATGATGTCGAATACAAGGGAAACCACTCAGTCAAAGACCCATGATAGTGATCGATGTTGAGCACAAGGTGACCTATCAATAATGAAAATAGGGCCAGGGTGCAGCTCTAGGCCTGTCCTCAGAGCAAGATGTCATCGTCGATAAAGAAAATACCTGCGAGAAAGAAGTCAATGGAGACGCACGAGTAAAGGACCAATACAGTTGATATGATCATAGACATAGCACTGACAACCAGGGATGGCCGACTGAAAAATAAGTCAAGAGACACCGCAGAGAGGCCGACTCAAGCTAACTTCCCTTGAACAAAAGCACGACTCAATGTGACTATGTGGCAGCATATGATGACTCTGTATAAGCTCGTTGCATAGGAGGCACAAACAAACCCTCCATATGATTGGAAGAGATAACCAATCGGGGGAGAACTGACTCAATAATAAGGTTAAGGCATACCTAAGTCAAACTAAATCCCACCCAAACGGAGGAGACTTTGCTTCGAGTGCTTTGTTTAAGGGCGACAAGATTGACTCTAGCTGCCAACAATAAATGGAAATATTGTCCCGTTCCCACTCTTTTTTGGAATATATAATTTTTTTGGTCTTTTTCTTTAAAGCTAGAAAAAGAATAAAAGAATGCTATAGTACAGGGGAAATAACAAGTGTCAGCGAAGTAGATGATCTAGTTCCTGGGATTGGAACATTCCTATGTTCGATGCAGGGAGGAAAAACTGGCCAGAGACACTCAAAGGTGTGTTCCTTCCATGGGTCAAGGTGTTTCAAGCTGCAGAGCTCAAAGGTATGCAAGTTTGATTTTGCAGTCGTCATGGTCAAAAGTTGGCTTAAACACGAGTCCAAGTGAAGGTGGCTTAAGGCCAAAAGGTGCAGATAGTCAAAATGCAATGCAGTAGTACAAGTCAACACAAAGGAGCCTCTAGGGTATAAGGCCAAAACGAAATGAAGAAGCAAAGAGGAATGAGTCTTCATCGTATAAGTCATGGTGGGACTACACATGACTCCCGAGCCTACTAAAATCGGAGCATCATGCACAACAAGTGTCAGTGAGGTGCTAACTAGGATGCCCATGCAAAGGATGGCTCTACCATCGTGTCATGATTTAAAGAAGCGGCGAGTGAAGATGGTTTGTGAACCATAACATGATGGGATCGACCCTATGGAAAGTGTATTGACAGATGGAGGCTAGTATGCATAATGCAACGGAAAAAATGGCTTCCCTAACCTATATTCCAGTGAGAAAATGATACCTGCCATGACGGGTCAACAGTCATGGAACCGTCTCGAAACTGTCGAAAACGTCCAAAATGTCCTGGAAATCAAACCATTCTCAATTCCAAGCTCCCAAGTTAAAATTTACATGAGACCAAAAGAAATCAAGTTTTGAAAAAAATTTGACATTTTCAAAGCTTATAAAAAGGTTTTTGGACTCACCATTTTCACCATTTGAGTTTGAGAGTAAAGAAGTGGAGCAAAACGAACAAACTTCCCATACGTCAAATTCAACCCTTCAAATTCTTCCAAAGTTGCCAGGTAACTTTCATTCTTATCTTGTAATTGATTGTGACTAGTTTTAGAAGTTTTGATTAATGTTTTACCATTGAGTTTTTTGCCAAAACTTTCTTCGTGACGTATATGCGAGTTGGTAATATGAAACCCGTCTACACGCAGACCCTACAAGTGAATGTGTGTAAAGGGACCCACGTATACACCGAGGACATTTCAAACATAAAAACTAACGGTTAAAATTGATTTTTCTTTCAGGATGCCAGTCACCTGGCGAGAAAGAGAGCATAACGTGGTAGATGATGAAGTTATGAATAGTCCTGAGGCTTTGGATGCATTACGGGGATGTGGTTTGCTGAGTGCTTCAAATTTCCAGATAAGAAAGCAAACACATATCTAACCAAGATGCTTCTTGATTATTAGAACATCGAGGAGGATGCTTTTATGATTGACCAGATGCCACTCAGGATAGAAGTGTAAGATATCTATTTCATCACAGGCCTTTCCCGAATGGGAGAGGCAGTACATTCCCGGGGCAGAACACGAAGCAGTCTCTCGATTGAGGACTGTGTACAGATATATTGCCCAGGACATCTGAAGAAAGTCAGAAGTCAGATTTCCATCACACATGTGGCGAGTCTATCATTAAGGATAATCCTGTTCACCATAGCTTGAGTGAACGGATCCACTTCTCTGCATCAGGCATCATGGCTAACCATGAGCGTGGCAGTTGACTGTCTCACCACTGTGTTTGATTGGTGTACTACTCTTCTGGCTAGCATGAAAATCCAACTCACTTCCATCAAGAGAGTACAGACCAAAAACTTCGATTATGGGAGTATTTTGTGTTCTCTCTTCTTCGGGAGAGTCCCTGCACTTTGTCCCAGAGTGCCAGTTTCAATCAGCGCCCCACGAGATCCTCGAATGGGTAGGTGGGATGACCTGATGAAACGTCTGGGAGGTGGGGAGGTCCCACAGACTGCTTTTGACGATGACTTTTTTTCCTGGTGGGATCAGCAGATCATCACCGTTGATGACTACCCCTATGCTGGGTTGGATTTTCGAGGAGATCCCGATCTAGCATTACCACCGACAGCAGCATGGGGCAACATTGGTAAGTGATTTTTGATGTTATGATTTTTTTTTTCAAATATAATAATGAGCTTTAAAAATGTTTTTGATAGGATTCAAATGACCAATATGATGATCATGTTCCAGATATTGGGCCAATATGACCAGATGAGGTCCCACGGCACAAACATCATCGCCAAGGGGCCGAAGAGGCCGCTACAGCCACGGAGCGAACTCTACACATAGTTCAACGACATTTGGTGAGGCTGACCCACCGAGTGCCAATGGCGGCGGTAGAGGACCTTCCTATAGAGATGCAACATCATATGGTTGGCATGCCACGTGACTGGGTCCGCACTTTTAGGCATGTAGCCAATGCAGTAGTTGCCTACTTAGCCACTCATCCTAAGCCGGGGAATTAGACATAGTGGACATGATTATGGGCATTTGAGTCCCAATTTTGTATACTTTTTGGACAGACTTATGTACACTCGAGACGCTTTATGATATATATACAGTTTGACTTTTGATGCTTAATTTATTGTGATGAATGATTGATGTGCCAGTCTAATGCTTGATTAGCGATAGAATCAGCTAACCAATTATGAGATCTTGGAATATGAAAATAATTAATATAGGTAAATGATCTTTGCAACAACCTCACCCTTAAATACTGGCGATGTAAACATGGATCCCTTACCCGATAAATGTTATTTAATTGTGACACTATCAATTGTGAATCAAGATAAACTACCAACGAGTTGATTTCGTGAGAAATTGCCTCAGATAGAAAATTAATGACGGTCGTATACTTAGCCATATTGTTTGAAGCGGGACTGATGCATACTCCCTTTGATACCATCAACTGACCAGTTGGATAATACAGTACCCAAGCTGCGGAAGCGAGATTCCAAGTGTGCTGACTAGCACCATCGGCGAATCCAAAATAGACCAAGTCATCCATCAACACCTGCCAAAGCAGACCAAAAAGTGTTGATATCACAAACTCTCGACAAAATATGTACAAATATACACAATTTACAAATATACACAATGTACAAATATACACAATGTACAAAGAAGCCATTGCCTAGCTATTACTTAAGAAAAGTACTTCTGAAGGTAGAGCTCGTTTCGAGGTTCCGCCAATTTGTTTCCTTCAAAATCCATTAACTCATACAACCCTTTTGTTAAAACGCGTTTAATTATGAAGGGAACGTACCACATAGGTTTGAATTTGCCTGCCCCCAAGGTGTCCTTATCTTGGTCGTAGACCAGGACGAGGTCACCTTCAGAAATGACATGAGGACAGATATCTTTATCATACGGGGTTTTAACCCTTTTCTTATGAGCCTCATTTACTGTGGCTACATCTCGACGCTGCTCATCGAGATTTTCCAAGTGAAGGAGGCGCTCTTCGAGACGAGAGTTCTTTGGAAGGAGCTCAATAGCTAACTTAAGAGATGGAATTTCACATTCGACAGGAAAGATAGATTCCAACCCATAAACTAACTGAAAAGGTGTAAAACCTGTAGCACTCTTGACGGAAGTTCGGTATGCCCATAGAGCCGGATACAACATAATATGCCAATTGGATATATTTTTATCAATTGTCCTTTGCAGGATCATCTTAAGAGTTTTGTTTACTGCTTTGACCTGTCCATTGGCTCGAGGATAATAAGGAGATGAATGTTCCTGCCAGAAACCTAGTTTGAGAGCCAATTCAGACATTAGTTGATTCTAGAAATGACTGCCATCGTCAGTGACAATCTCTCTTGGGATACCGAACCTTGAGATAATCTGATTAAAAAGGAACAATGTCGTTGTCTCACTATCGTTTTTATAAGTGGGCATGGCCTCGACCCACTTCGTTAAGTAGTCTACGACCACAATAATATACTTGTGATTCGCTGTTGAAGGCGGATGACAAGTCGTAAAATCAATACCCCACTTAATAAAGGGACCGACAGGGACAACAGGCAAAAAAAAGGAGTTGGATGTGCGCGCATCTTCTAAGTATAAACTTGGCATGGGTGACAATGTTTGACTGCTTCAACACAATCTTTGAAGAGTGAAGGCCAAAAATAGTTGGCACGCAAGATACGCTGCGCTGTAGCAAGCCCTGATAGATGACCACCACAAGCTCTGCTGTGGCAGTCATTTAGCATTGAATCTGCCTCGTCTAAGGTTAAATAGCGCCGAAGGATTGAATCAACCCCCCGACGATATAATGTATCATCAACGATAATGTAATTTTTAGTGAGGTGACGTAATTTGCGACGTTCATCCTTAGAGAAAGTAGAGGTAAATTTCGAAGTCTGGAGATAAACAATGATATATCCATACTAAGGGTCGAGTGAAGAGATGAGGAATAAGTGTTAGTCAGGAAAACTTTCCTCGTAAATAATATCCTCTCCACAAGGCAGCTCGGAAATTAGCTTGGCAAAAACCACAGATTTCTTGGACTTGGCAGACAAGAACTCGAGATCAAATTCTTGTAGAATGACAATCCATCGATTATATTTTCTCCCAATCACTCGCCTACTGAGGACAAACTGAAACAGATTGACTACTACCAAAAAAAGAGTTTTGCGTAGCAGAATATAATGATAAAGCTGCTAGACAGCGTGGACAGCTGCCAAGGCCAACTTCTCAACCGAAGAATAGCAAAGTTCAGGACCTAGCAAGCCTCAACTTAAGTAATAAATCACATGCTCTGTGAGAGCATCGTCTTCCTGAACGAGAACCATACCAATGGTTGATTCTGCTACAGCGAGATATAAAAGGAAGTCCCTACCATAATCCGGTGGACTCAAAAGTGGGGCAGAGACTAATTCCTTTTTCAAAGCATCAAACGACCGCTGCGCAAAGTCATCCCACACGAATGGAACCCCTTTGTGGAGCAAATGCATAAACCCTTTGGTGATCTCGGCATAGTTCACTATAAACTGTCTTAGGAAATTAGCCTTCCCTTGAAGACTTTGAAGTTGTCGAATGGAGGACGGGGGAGGCAACTGGACTATCGCCTCTACCTTGAAGGGATGAACCCTAATCCCTTCATTTGACATGATGAACCCTAACAACCAACCAGATGTAACCATGAAAATGAACCTGTTGGGATTCAACCAGATTTTATAAAAATGACATCGCTCAAAAACCATTCGAAGGTGACTAGGATGATTAGTTCTTTTTCGAGAACAAGTAGCGAGATCGTCCAAGTACGCTTCGATGATATGTTTAATGTCATGGAAAGCATATGACATGGCCCGCTGGAAAGTGGCTCCAGCATTTTTGAGACCAAACGGCATCTTTCTGTATGCAAAGGTACCCCAGGGACATATAAAAGTCATCTTATGTTGATCTTCAGGATGGATGGAAATTTGATTATAACCAGAAAAACCATCCATGAAGGAAAAAATCTCATTACCAACACACTCGTCAATAATCTCATCAGTGAATGGCGTGGGGTAATTATCTTTCGAACAAGCCTTGTTTAAGTCCCTAAAGTCGATGCATACTCGGATTTTTCCTTGCTTTTTATCTATAGGGACTGGATTAGAAACCCAATCGGTAAGAGGAACAGGGTATATAAAACCCGCCATGAGCAGCTTCTCTACTTCGGCTTTAATGGTTTCCACTTTCCTAGGATTAACCGTTCAATGTCTTTGAAGAACCGGCTTAGCGTTTTCATACGTCTTGATCTCATGCTGAACTATAGAAGGACCAATTCCAGGCATTTCCTCATAAGACCAAGCAAATACATCTCGAAATTCCTTGAAAAGGTCGGTGTAAATTTGCACTTCTTCAAGGGAACATTCAGTTTCGATGAAGAGATTCTCAATCACATTAGGGTCCCTAGATATGTTTATAGATATCGTTTCTGAGATCATTGACATATTACCTTCAGCACGAAAGTGTGTTGGAGCCAAAGGATTTGATATCTTACAAACATCACTAGTGAATAGCTTGGAGAACCTAGCTTCCACTTCCTGCAATGGAGGAAGGAAATATGAACGATGGTGTAAGTCTTCCCAAGGTCGATATACACCCATCATCACTTCGAGGATTGCTTCTTCAGAAGGTAAAACCATATCTAAGTAGCCCAAGGTGGAGGTGGAATCAAAGGGCCAAGCCAGGGCCACATAACCCTCAAACCCCTCTTCGGAAGAAGGAGCGGAGTGGTCGTCTGTAGAGTTAACGATAGACTAGTATCTAAGCTCAGCTGTTGACATAGGGGATGCCATTCCATTTACTTGTCCTTCAGCTAATGTGGTCATAGGTGAAGGCAAGGTCCAAGGGTCCAAAAAATAATGAGTTCAAAAGAACCCTTCTCGAGGAGAATCCTTGGATGATGAAACGACATTGATTCGAGCGATAGGAGGGGGAAACTCAAAGGTACCCATCAATGAGGAATACATCCCAACTCCTTGTTATAGACATTTTTGGGCACTTCAACCCCAATCATAAATGTCTGTAAAGTGAGGGCTCCTAAGTCCCTAAAAGTGTTGCTTCACTGCCTAAAGGAAAACGGTCAACTGATTACATCATCTCCCAGAAGTTCTCCACTAAAAACTACTCATAAATGGTCAAAACTGGACCATACTGAAACCCCAATGTAGAGGGTGCGATGCATACTGAATGGCTCCTTTGTAGGGTGTGATGGTCGAGAATGGACAAATGGCAGGGACAAAATGCGAGGTGGAAGATCATGGGATCTTCCAGAAGCTTCCCCTCTGACACTTGCCTCTCTGTTTTCAACTAGGGATGAGTAAGAGATCATCATTATCCAAGTGGAAGTAGTAACTATCAGAGAGAGGGCGCTAATCAAGGTCCTAGAAGATGACTCACCTCCCTATAATTATCTATATATGGATCCCTCATCACAGAGATCCAGGGGCTGGAATTTTGTATCTTATAGAGAAGTGTTGTTGGCTTTCTGGTGTACATTCATAGTGTCAGGTGATCTAAGCTTTGCTTGAGGTGAAGAAGGGATTTCTAGCTTGAGGACGATGCTAGGTCAGAATATATGGTTGTAATCCTCTTGCTACTTTTCATCTTAATAAAGCTATTCTAGTTTTCCTCCATATTCTTGTGTACTTGTTTATATATGCATTTGTATGGTTAACACACATCTGGTCCTCTGCTATTTATGAATATAGATCTTTGCTCTTCAATAGTAGTATGTTGCTATGGTTCCACAGGTGCTCTTTGAAGTTGGGTAGATGAAGAAGAAGCAGCGAAGCTCTATCAGGAAGGAGAGGAAATCAAGTGCAAGACTAAGGTTGGTCTCCTTGGTACCCCTCTTGTCTATTTTCATAAAGGAAAACGAAAGTAGACTTTACTTGTTTGTTTCTAAGATAGCTACCAGTATTAGTGGGAATAGAAGCATCTGAGTGGACACTATTCCTAGTAACACTCCTAGATTCTCCGTAGGCGAGCGGGGGTTATCCACTAAGGGGACAGTAGAGTCAGAAGTTGCTTGAGGATCAACTGGACAATAATCCAACTGATCAACCTTAACGATTTTCCCTTCATGAGGAAAGGAGATGACACGAAATAGAGTTGAAACGATGGCATCCATCTCGTATACCCAATTCCTTCCTAAGAGGAGATTATAGTCTAGGTTAGCATTTATGACCTCTACTTCAATATAGACGACGTTTCCTCCAACACATATAGGAATGGCCGGGATAATCCCATGCGGCTTATGAGAATGCCCATCAAACGCAGTCAGAAGGGTAGGTGAAGGAACAACCGAAGGAGATCCAATGACCTTCCAGCAAGACATTGACATGACACACGTGGAAGCTCCTTCATCAATAGCGGTGCGAAAAATATTAATCTTTCGGTATGTAGACTTTATCTGAAAATCCATGTGATGAGGGAGTCGCTTTTTGACATTTAACATGTCAAAAGTGAGCACTAAAGAGTTGGTTGGATCAACTACCCCAATTGCCGAGAGTAAAGCACTTCACTGAGACGGACACGACTGGAGAACCTCTAAAGTGGACATGGCGCATGGACTCTAGGCCAGATCCTCCACAATGGAATAATTATGGGCGACCCTAGCATTAGGATTGATAGTCGTGCGTTTAGCGGAACCTTTCGGTATCCATGGTATAGTCTCAAAAAGGGGTCGCTCAATATGAAGGTCGGTATTTCCGGGAGCAGTTTTGTCCTTGGAAGTTTCAGCTTCACCGTAATCACGTGACCTAGTAGCCACATGTACATTAGAACCCATCATGAAAACGTTAGATTATTTTTCCCCTTCCCAGCTGCCCCTTGAGGAGGTACCAGGATTTGAACTCACGCTAGCAAGAAATTGCTGCCCTTGGGGAAAAGGGTTGGTTAACACAGCTTGAGAACTAGAAGCCCCTTGCTACCCTAACAAGTTCCGAGCGTCCTGAATCTTCGGGCAAAGATGAGTTAAATGGTCTCCACTACACAAATTTTATGGAATCTTGACTTTCTTTCTAGACTCATTTCTACCCTCACCAGCATTATTGCCAGATTTATTTGTATCAGCCTTCCCATCCTAATTCTTTTTCTTACGTCATCCTTTATTTTTACCATTGGAGTTTTGATTTCCTTTTGGGTTATCAGATTGGACGGCATTAACCAAAAAGGGTTGGGAAGGCGAAGTAGTAGACAATGTGACTTGGTTGTTTGAAGCAGTTTGCAATGATAACTGCTATAATTGGCTCAAAAAGTTCACCGCATTCTTATCTACCGATCCAATGATACCATCCCCATGGGTACCTGGCTTCAACTTGGCTATGTCAACCTTCAACCTAGGAGCATCTGGCAAGTCTTTTTGTAGGATCCCAGACTGAGAGTAGATCAATTCTGATTGTTGGGCCCTAAAAATAGCTTGCTCCTCAGAGTAAACTCTGGACATCAAGACATCCTTAGAGATCTCATGTTGTAAAGATTTCAAAAAACATTCGAGACGGTACTCCAGAGGGATTTCGACTTTAATGAGCTTCTCTCTCCATCTCCATTCCTGAATATGGTCAAAAATGTGAGTTGACGTATCCTGACGAAAATTGGCCAAAAGTTCAGTTCGGGCATCATAACAGGCGGGCAACTCGAAATGATTTAAAAAAATATTAGCTAAGTTAGAAAAGGATGTAAAGCTACCCCCTGGCAACTCTATATACCATTTGGCCACATTACCAGTCAAGGTACACTGAAAAAGTCTCAACCTAACTGAATCATCAATAAGGGAGTTCGACGAGCACCACAAATGGAATGTGGTCACATGGTCGCCTGGGTCCTCACTGCTCCTCCCTTCAAATTTTGGAATGTCTGAAGGGAGTTTGGTTGGGACTGGAGGCCAGGCCGGATTATATTTGATTGGATTGTTTGTTAACTTTGTGAGGTCTAGCAAGTTCAAAGTTGCCAGAAACGGAAGCCTAGGAGGACCTTGGCGGTTCCACCCAGACTAGGCGGAACTCCCAAAGTTCTAAAAAGATTGGCCCGGATTTTGGAAGGCACCTGGCTACCTAAAGTAACCAACAGAACCAGCTAAACCAAAAGGCATGCCTTGTGATCGAGCATAGCTCAAAGTTTGACCAACTCCGGCCGCAAAACCTCCATAACCGGAAAAGCTTCCTCCTAACGGATTATAAGGAGCGGACAACCCCTGATAAGGATCCCAAGCAAAGGCTAGCGGAGTAATATTTCGAAATGAACTAACCATGGAGTACGGCCTATTCCCTTGTTGGCCGAGAAATGAATTCCCAGTTCCCATACTGCTAACCGCAGGGTTAGTCCAACCTTGAAAAGGATTGCTACCTTGTCCTAAAGAGGAGAAAGGCATAGATCCAATTGTTGGGTTGGAATGTGGTATATGACCACTTCCAAAAGGAAAACCCTGGAATGAAGCCAATCCACCCATCATGGATGTGGCAGCACTAAACGAAATTGACGGAATACCCTGTGAATGGGTGCCAAATGGGAAAAATCCAGAACTAAAAGCATTACTTTGGGAGTTTCCACTCGTAGAAGGAATGGAGGTAGACCCAACTAAAGATGTGCTAGCAAAAGACCCGAATAAAGAGGCAGAGGGGATGGAAATTGTTCCTCCACCTTGTACAGATATTGGAGTCTGCATAGTCATAGCACTTGTAGTAGAAGCCATGCTTCCAGTAGTGGTCATTGATGGTAAGTGCGTAATGTTACCTAGACTTGACAATCGATGCATTGGAGACCCAACGTATTGTAACACTTCCGGATGACTATGACATAGTGGAGAATTCGGAGCCGCTAACGACTCTGAGAGTTCTTCTACCTCTACGTTATCTTCCGTCCGAAAGAGATCTCGAGAAAGTACTGGAGTATTTCTCTCTTGTCCTATGGAAGTACTAGGTCTATCTTGAACAATGATGCCCCTGAGGGGAGGATCAATCCTCGATGCATCAGCTTCCACGGGACAAAACCCACCAGCAATATTACTTCTGTGCTTTCTAGGTGAAGGCTCTAAACTTGGTGGTGAAAGACCACGAAGTCTTCGAGACAGTCTAGGCAATCGGTCAGCCATGTTGAGTTTTTTGTTAAGATCTAACTAAAGACTCAAAAAAATTGAAATCTAGGCCAACTAGGAGCACAAAGCACACACTATAAAGTCCCTAAAGATATCAGCCAGTCAAACATTTCCAAGTATTTCTGATTCGGGTGATTAGGACCAGGCACCAAAATACGAGAAGGTGAAGTAAGGGGCCTTCCGAAGATAGTCTGGGATAATGACGGCCCAGTCCTATCAGCGAAGGTAATAGAGGAAGCTACACTGACCTCCTAACAATAGCCTGTGTCGGTGCAAGCCCCCAAGCTTCGCAAGGGTGCCCTCTAGTAGTACTGTTGAGAGTGATACAACGTCGATCTCAGGTGCCACAGGATTCCCCTCCGCAGCCACCTGTGTAGATCCCTAGGAGTAGCAGCTAGGGTTACCAACTCGTATTAGAATCCAAGAGGAACAGTCGTGAGGTAAGCTCAGACAAGTAGGAGAGGGGGTATCTCTCTTCCCCGTCTTTACAGACCCTCATTCTTAACTCCCAAATCCGGAGCTTTCCTGGTCTTCCTAACGCTATTGGATTTTCACTCACTATTCAGGCTCCTATGTTTGACAGTCTAAAATGGCCTTGGAGAGTTAACTCTCCACTCACCTAATCCAAGACCCTAAAATATCCTAAAACTTGTTGATGTATCTAACTCGACAAATATAAAGTTCTAGTATATTTTAAATTAGTGCTTGATTTTAATGGGTTGTTATTTAAGTCAAGGGATAAACAGAAGTGAAACTAGTGGTGTTTTGATGCAAAAGAAATTAATAAAAACCAAACTACATGCAAATGAACTTGTTTTCGTTTTTCGATGAAAATAAATTTCTATAGGGTTTAGAGGAACTTCAAATAAAGCTACAACATTTTCTTTTATTTTCTTCAAACTTCACACTCTCAAAAGCTAACAAAACTATAAATGCCTAGAAATATGCACAAACTAATCCTAATGCAACAAGTACATGCTGATGCAAAATTCAAAACTACTCTTAAATCAAAAGATGAAAGTTGTTTGTTTATCAATATTAGATTTGTCACTTAAATGTTTAGATGGAATATAAGTTTTTGTTGCTTATTTCGTCTAAGAACTAAAAGCAAGATGAAGACAGACAAATAGGCACCTTCACTCAACAAAAAGGAAAACTCAATCAAAATAAAGTTCAAGAAAGCAAAACAAAGTTTCAAGAAGTTTCCTTCAAAAGCAACTCAAAAACGACTTTTCAAAAATGCTCTAACAAGACTGAAACTTGATGACCGAAAAATAGGCAATGAAGCACTTTGCGAGTTTGTGACACAAAACACGTGGGAACTCAACAAAAAAGGTGCTTCGAAATTCTCTTAACAATCAACAAGCAGCGAGACGAGCTTGGCAATGAAAACCAAAAGATTGAAAAGACAACTTTCAAGAAAGTGTGAACAAACGACTTTCAGAAAGCAAGAAAAGCAGATGGTCATAAAAATAGTTCAAACATGCAAACCAAAAAGTCATTAAAACAAAACTCAACACAGAGATCGTAATCAATCTTTCTGCCCTAAATACACAGAGCAACCAAGATTCCTTGCGAGAAACCTCGTGTGCTTAAGCAAAAACAAATGACGTTTGCAAGAAAAACAAACAAGACCAACCTTTTCACAATCAGAGAGAATTTGAAACAAGGCGCTTGCTGTAAAACTAAAGACTGTGACGGAACAATGATTGTTCCAAACTGAATCAGACCAACATAATATCTTCCAGAAACAAAAAGATTTTAAAAATCTTGAAAACTAAAGATATACACGACTGTGTTTTCACACAGATGCGTGTATACACGACAAGGCTTAAGGAAACATGCGTATACACAGGTTCACTTAAGGAAAGATGTGTATATATGCCTCTGTAAACAGAGAAAACAACATATAAAAAATCTTCCAAGAAAAACAAAAAGAAGTCCGGAAAAAAACTGATCAATGCTCACAATTCAGGCACTGACTACACAGCAACAGAAGATAAATAGACAGTTCAGTGCTGACTGGCTTGAATACACCCAAGCTAGGAACAACAATAGTGTTGTCCCTAGTGGAATCATCAATTCTGTTGTGGGATAAACTCCCCTAGGGTCTTGGGTGAATGCCCTAGCAGACTGGAGGTTATCTATGCAAATAACACACATTCCATACAACCATAATGCTACTATAAGCAAACTCTATGATAGGGGGCATACCTGAGGTCCTACGTTTGAGAAGAGCCTTCCAGGGTCCAAACGCTTCTTGGAGTTCCTTTTTCTCCCTTGACCTGCAAAACAATCAATTCAAGAAAGTACAACAGTATATGGACTAAACATCATAAAGAAACCATCTTCATATTATAAGGAAAGGTAGTTAGTTATGCAATTAAACAACCATTCACATATGAATCATAACATGAATATCATAAACATGAAGAATATCTATATAAGGAACAAAGACATGTGTTTCTTTTATTATAGACAAATAAAGTATAGAAAAGGAATAATTTCACCTGATTCGTCCTTTCGCAGACTCCAAGTAGAACCGTCTCCTGGGTTCGTCCAGTCTAAAGCCTTTAACAAACTCCTTCCATGACTTACTCCATGATATCTCAAGTAGTATGAAATCATCAACACACACAAGGAAGCAACGGTTTCCTATAGAATGGGGGAGGTGCAGGAGGCACAAGGATCTTCAAACCTGGTCAAGGAAATCTCAACATAGTAATCTTTCTCTCTCTTCTCTCCTCTCTTTGGCCTTCCCATAGAAGCCTTTTTATACTTCTCCCAAAGTAGTTTTTTAGTTGGGAATTCGTTGGGAACAGTTGGGCCACGGGAACTAACAAGTATTCAACAGGTAAAATCCATGATCTTCGCCCGAAATTAAGGAGATTTATTTTTTAAGTGTTTTTAAACATATACGCGGGTTGGTATACACAGACCTGTGTATACACGCGTTTAGCTTAGGGCAATGTCGCGTATAGGAAATAAAACATTGTTTTTTAAATTTGGGACCAGGTCTGGAAGGACAGGTTGCCCTAGGGCATGAGTGCAACATCACAAACCTCAAGAGTGAGATTTAGAGCTATAACACAAGGCTCACTTGCTCAACTCACTATAGATCATCTCCCCTACTCTCATGTACAAGTTGATATTGTATTTCAAGGGAGCACTAGGCATGTCCAATGACAAATTGACAGTACTAAATTGTTGTCCAGATGAAATGGACTACACTGAAGGATGATATAATGAAAACTTCATTTGTTTTCTTTCCATGTCCATGAGAGGAAAACCCCTGCTTTGGTATGTGACAGAATGACATGTTAGTTGTGATAGCATTTCATCCTTAATCTTCTTGTTCCTATCCTCTATCATCTTCCCTTCCTCCCATTTAAGGTCTACGGATGATGTGCTTCCTAATGAGCCAATGGTTTCTACCGAAGTTGAGCTAGAGGTGGCAACCTATTGTGGGTATTCTAAGAGCACTTGGAAACCTACCTGGTCCATATTTCCCTTAGGTAATTTTACTTGAATCTCTTCATAATTTTGTTATTGTAGTTTGGCAATTTTATTTGATGGTGCATCCTCCATCACCATGTCTCCAGCCTCATCAACACTCCTTTTCTACGATTTCTCTTTTGTGCTTAGTGTTTCAACCTCCATTTCTATATTAATAAGCTAGGAGTCTAAATTATCTTTCCACTCTAACTCAAGTTTAGATTCATGTTCATAAGAAAAATCATTTATTTCTCTCCTCCTCTTAGATAAAATATCGTGATGATCATAGTTCCAAACTTCTCCTATTTCAAATTTTAATTCCCTTAACTTATCTTCTACCTACTAGAAGGCTTGCCTAGTGTTCACAATGAAAGGGCCCACAATTATTCCAAGCTTAAACATACAACCTTGATTTTCAAGGATAAAGTCGATTTGGTCAATTTAAGCTTTTCCTAACAAACTCTAAGGTAGAGATCCTCATAGGCATAAACACAGGTAATTGATAAGGAGGTAGTTCAAATCCATACACTCTGATCTCAATATAATCTTCAAATAGGAACCAATCACCCACCTTGGTAACCTTGCTAAGCTGAAGGATCTCTTTCTAGTAAGGCAGGACTTTAGGGGGGCAGACAATATTGATGATCTTATATGTAGTGGACATAAAGGTGGAAATAAACTAGGAAAACCTTTTACTTTTATACTTCTTCCTCAGAGAACTATTCGAGTCAACTAAAAATTTTCTCTACTTGTTAGAGTTTATAATGCTCAGGCCTAGGTGGTGAAATTCCTCCACATGACTGTGCAGAACAAGTAGATCAATATGGAATAGTATTTGAAATAGGAAGTAATGTAAAAGTGGTTAAACAAAAGCTTGATAGTTTCAACAAGAAATGCAACAATATGAAGAACAATGTCAAGATTCATCATTAAATTTAATAACCCTAGAGTATATTCAGTGACATTTTTCATTTCATCCTCACCTAACAACAACAAAAATACAACAAGAATACATTGCACAATTTCTGAAAACAAGGAAATAGGGAATGTTGCTGAATTTGAGGGAAATTGAGCATTGGAAGATGAAATTCGTTGGAATAAGGCATGTATTTCTGCAACTGAGAGTCTGCTAAAATTGGAAATGAGGGTGATCTCTGTCAATTTCTCTAGGTTAAGGGATTTTGTGTAAACAAAGGTGTTTTGTATCAATTCTCGGGTGACTTCCAGAATTTTCTCGCAGGTGGATGAGATGCAATAGTGTTTCTCCTTAAGTAGGTATCCATAACGCAAGACACGAACTCAGGGATTGGGTATAATATCGAGGCGACGAACCTAGATTTGACAAATCGAAACATGTCATATTTGTTCATGTAGCTACCATGTAAGTCAAAATGGAGGTCTAACATGTGTATGGGCCACAAGGGTTCATGCACCTCTACCTAAGTGTCCATAAGGGGTTCTATGTGCCCTGAGGGATTCAACTCTTGGGGTTTGGGAGTCTTTGGTGTATATTTCTTTATTTTAGTCATGGTAATGACATTATGACGACAAGATACTATGGATTACCTAGTAACCAGAGGTGGTCGGATGTTGTGGGCATGAGGAGGGCTTTGTGTATGTTGATGTTTCGATGAATTACATCGCGAACAGTTGAAGCAAAATAAAATAGATGAATTTGAATGGTAATAGTTGATTTATGGAGTGTGGGTGGGTAAAATAATGCGGTGACATGCAGGTGGAACATGGCATGGTCATATTGGACGAGAAGCAAGGGGTTAATAACCTATGATATTTCATGCTCGTTTGTCGTGCTCACCTGACGGGTGGTCCCCTAACTCTTGGGGTTTCAACTCCTGGGTTTTGGGGGCCAAGGCTCATTTTCTTAACTCACTTTAGATCATCTCACTTGCTTTCCTATACAAGTTGATCTTGTCTTACAAGGGAACACTAGTCATGTCCAATGATAATCAATGGTACTAAATTATGGTCTAAATGGAATGGACTGCACTGAAGGATGATATAATAAAAATCCATTTTGGTTTCTTTCTAGGTCCATGGAAGAAAAAGTCGTAGTTTGGTATGGCTCTAAATTCTTGTTCCTCTCCTTTGTCATCTTCCCTTCCTCCCATTTAGGGCCTACTATTGATGTGCTTCCCAATGAGCGAAGGATTTCTACCTCAGTTGAGCTAGAGGTGGCAGCCTATGTGGGTCTTCTAAGAACACATGGAAACCTGGATGGTCCATATTTCCCTTGGTCAATCTAACTTTAATATTTTCAGCATTTTGTTCCTGCAATTTGGCCTTTTTAGTTGATGGTGCATCCTCCATCATCATGTCTCGAGCCTCATCACAACCCCTTTTCTAGGCTTTCTTTTTTTTGCTTGGTGTCTCAACCTCCATTTCTATATTAATAGGCCAAGAGTCTAAATTATCTTTCCACTCCAACTTAAGTTTAGATTCATGTTAATAAGAAAAATCATTGATTTCTCTCCTCCTCTTAGATAAAATGTCATGAGGATCATAGTGCCAAACTTCTCTTATTTCAAAGTTTAATTCCTTTAACATATCTTCTACCTATTGGAAGGCTTGCGTAGTATTCACAATGAAAGGGCCCACAACTCTTCTAAGCTTAAAAATATAACCTTTCTTGGCAAGGAAAATGTGGATTTAATCAACATTTAAGATTTGCCTTATAAACTCTAAGATAAATATCCTCATAGGAGTAAACATGGGTAATTGATAAGGAGGTAGTTCAAATCCATACACTCATATTTCAATATAATCTGCATATAGAAACTGGTCATCTACCCTGGTATCCTTTCTAAAATGAAGGATCTCTTTCTACTAAGGAAAGACTATAGGGGGAGAGGCATTGTTGATGGTCTTATATGCAGTGAACATAAGGGAGGAAATAAACTAGGAAAACCCCTTATTGTTATAATTCTTATTCAGAGCATTGTCCCAATCAACTACATATTTTCTCTGCTTGTTAGAGTCTATAATGCTCAAGCCTAGGTAGTCAAATTCATCCACATGAGTGTATACAAATAAGTAGATCAATATGGAATAGTCTCTAAAATAGGAGGCAAGGTAAAAGTGGTTAAAATGAAACTTGATAGCTTCAAAAAGAAATGCAGGAATATCAAGAACAATGTCAGGATTCATCATTAAATTTAAGAACCCTAAATTAGATTTGATGACATTGGTTTTTTCATCCTCACCTTACAATAGTATAATTACAACAAAAATAGGCTTCAGAATTTCAGAAAACAAGGAAATAGGAAATGTTTCTGAATTTGAGGGAAATTTAGCATTCGGAGCTGAAATATGTTGGAATAAGGTTTGTCTTTCTGCAACTAAGAGTCCATTAAAATTGGAAATGATGGTGGTCTCTGCGAATTTATATAGGTTAGGGGATTTTGGGTAAACAAAGGTGTTTTGGATCAATTCTAGGGTGATTTCTTGAATCGGTGGATGAGATGTGGCAAAGTTTCTCCTTAATGTAGGTGGCCATAAGGCAAGACACGAACTCATGGAATTGGTATATGGTCAGGGAGATAAGGTAGTATAACCTAGATTTGATGACTCAAAACATGTCTTATTTATTCAGGTAGCTACCGTGTAAGTTAAAACAAAGGTCTGACATGTGCAGGAGGCAAAAGGGGTCATGCACCTCTGCCTCAGTGTCCATAAGGGGTTCTATGTGGCCCAAGGGTTTCAACTCTTGGGGTTTGAGAGTATTTGGTGCATATTTCTTCATTTTAATCATGATAATGCCATTATGAGTATAAGGTATTATAGATTACCTGGTAACCGGAGGAGGTTGAATGTTTTGGGCATGAGGAGGGCTGTGTTTTGGTCGATGTTCGGTTGAACGACATTGTGAACAAGTGAAACAACAAAAAATAGATGAATTTGAATGGAAACAATTGATTTATGGAGTGTGGGAAGGTAAAACAATGGGGTTACATGGAGGTGGTACATGGCGTGGCCATATTGGATGAGAAGCAGGAGGTGAATAACCTATGAGATGTCATGCTCATCTATCATGATTGCCTGATGGGTGGTCCCTACTTGATGACATTTCTGCCTTGCTGGCATGACGAGTGGCATTCCTGTTTACTGCCCTCCAGCGAGGTGCCTAGATGGGTTCAAATACAGGGCTCAACTCCCCAAAATCAATCCTTGTTGTTGATCAGTCATGCTCTACCTTTTGAATTTGACTCTCCAAGGGATAGGTGCCAGCATAATAGCCATGCTTGTTACCCCACCAAAACCTCACAGGGATTAGGCCACTCCAAAATTGATGGTGTCCACCTCATAAGGGCCTGCTATTTGATCATTTGATGTAACATGTGCAGGAATTCCACAATTTAATGCCTACATACATTAGGACTTATGAAACATTTTCGAAGAAAAAAATGTTACTCCATTCCCATATTCCTTTTTCTATTTTCCCTATCTCCTTTCCCTCTTCTTTTGCTTTCCTTCTCTATTTTTTCTTTTTTTTTCTTAGGTTTTCAAATATTCCATATGTACATGAATGGTCCACTTATGTTGCATGAATAATGAAAGGAATGATGAAGATGATACAACATAGGCAATTTGGACAAAGGCACTAGGTGTTTGCATGATTAGAAAGGAGGATGAAAGTATTCCTAACATATGTATTATTATCTCTTCTTAAAGTTTTGTAACCGTGTTTAACAATACTATGTAATGTAAAAATCAATCATGAGTATGCTAAGTAAGGTGTGGTGTAGTTGGAAGAGAATTCTATCTGTGTGTATTCTTCCCTCTAATTTTTCCTTGATAAAAAATAATGTTGTAGTGTAATTCCTTGGATTTATAGGTGCAAATTTCATAATTTCTCATAACACTACATTCAATTGTGATCTTGACAACTCATTTATGAATTTTTTACATGTATGCTTTGGTATTGGAAATCCATTTTTTTTTAAATTCGAAACTCTAACAAATGATATGGAAAATATTAGAGATCCAAGACAATGCCTAGAAAATATATGTGGAAGTTTCAGACAAAGATACCAAATATGTGTATGATTGCGAATGAGGAAGAAAGTATTCTTGTCGTATGCATCATCATCTCTCGTTGATATTTTGTAGCACTATGTGACAATATTATACAATGTAAAAAAATCATTCATGAATCTACATGATAAGGTGTGGCATAGATGGAAGGGAAATTTAGCTACATATTTTGTTCCCTCTTTTTTACTCGATAAAACACTATTTAATTAGTGTTGCAACATAAGTCCATAGATTGGCTTGTCAAAGAATGTAAGATTAATGTGACATGTCCCATATCTTGGATATTTTCTTAGATAACTAATGAGCACCATGGTTGGGTACTTGGGTTTCTCGGTATATGAAACTATGTCGATATGATGGCCAATTGTTCATTTGTTACAATTAACTTTATATTAGGCCTTGGAGTACAAAATTTTCCTAGTAAATGTATTGTACCAATGGTTGACCCAAATCTATGGTTAGTTCCATAGAAGTATTTAAGCATTTTATATATATCGTAGGGTTTATAAAAGGAGGATAATATTGTATTAACTGCCCATTTTAAAGTAGTTGAATCATTCAATCTTTTCATGTAAAAGTACATGATATTTGTGAATAATTCTTTGATGAAAAATTCCATTATGTGAAACCTTTTAATTAAATTATTTATATTGGATGAATGTTTATGGCCTTTATTTCTCGTGTTGGGTAAATATATATCTTATTAATTTTTTTATCATATATTTAATATGCATATTTTATTGCAATTTACTACATATATGAGTGTTTGTTATTATAGTCTTACAAGTGTATGTTTCAATAGAAAATTTCGATATAAGTTTGGACACCCATGGAAATTGTTATCATTAACATTATGAAATAATCTAATTAAAAAAATCCTATTCTACTCTCAACTGGAGGGATAATGCAAACATTGATTATTCAAGTAAAATCAATGCAATGCAAGACTAAAAAAATATTAAACTTAAATTAAAGTTTATAAAAATAAAAATTCATAAGTGGAAAAAAATACATGTGACCACAACTTATACAAAACTTATAAATTCAAATGATGCATGTAAATACAAATCATATAATACATTATAGTATGAAATAACAAAAAATTACTTAAAGCATATATATTGATATCCTTTTAATCCAATTTTAATATCCATAAATGACATGATACATAACAAAAGAAACACTATAACTATATCTCAATATATTTTAGACCAAAAGGAATCACTGACCTCCAAAGTGAATTCAATAAGTCAATACAAAATTAAACGATTAATATAAATTCATTATTCAACTAGCTCGGTGTAACATCAGAGTAAAAATATGAAAAACAAAGCTATGTTGGGTTGTTTTATATTCTTTCCATGACTAGCCCACATAGTTAGATGGGGGATTAGAGGGGGGCGGAGCCCCCCCTTCGTTGCATTGATTGTGTATCAGGGAGGTCACAAGGGGTTTGAGGGGTGCAGGTAACCCCACTCTGTGGGGTCCAGGGTAGAACTCTGGAAAATTTTGTTTTTTCGACCCTATATTAGGTTGGGCAGACCTACCTATGGTTTTGTGGATGTTTTTCGCACATGGTTTTGGACGTGATGGTTTTCGGTCTGTAGTTTTGGATGCGATGGTTTTCGGTCCATGGTATTGGATGCTTCGGCATGTATAAATATGTATTGTAACATTAAAAGGAACACAATGAAAAATCAAGCTGGTAGTCCCAGTTTTGGATCTAGGGGAAAATCTTTGTGTATATGTATTTTAAGTGTTATGCTCTAACATTATTTATTTTATGTGTTTTAGAATTCATATGCAGGTAATTCCTGTATGGGGTTAAAACCTACATTTGGTATCGGAGATGTTTTGGATTCAATGGGACATCTTTGTTACTGAGAGGTTTCGCTCGAGCCTGTGGTAAACCCTGTTTAGTGGGAGATCAGCGAGATCGATTCTGGTGGTGAAAGAAGATGGCGAGTAGTGGAAAGATAGAGATCGAGAAATTTAATGGTCATAGTTTTGAGTTGTGGAAACTCAAGATGGAGGATCTGTTGGTGGATAAAGATGAGTGGATTACGGTAGATCTAGTTACTAAACCAACGGGAATGTTCGATGAAGAATGGAAGAAGTTGGATCGGAAGGAAAAGAGCACAATATCATTGTGTGTCTCAGATTCAGTATTGTTGAATGTATCAGGGGAAGCTACATCGAAGGCTTTGTGAGACAAGTTAGGGACTTTGTACCAATCTAAGTCTCTGGTGAATAAACGGTTCCTATAGAAAAGGTTGTATAACCTGAGGATGAAAGATGGAGACTCAGTCACAGAGCATCTGAATGCATTTAATATTGTGGTAAGTCAGTTATTATCTATTGATATTAAAATTTTAGATGAAGATAAGTGCACCAGTTTGTTGTGTTCTCTACTAGATTCATGGGATAGTCTAGTTATTGCAATAGGTAGCAATGTAACTACGTTACATTTTGATGAAATAGTCTCATCCTTGCTGACGAAGGAAATGAGATGGAAAAATATGGAGAGCCAGAATGGTGATGCCTTGTCTGTACGAGGATACTCCCAGAACATAAACAAAAATAAGTCATCGAGTGGGAGGTCTAAATCTAGAGGAAGATCTAAATCTCTAGGAAAACCTGTAAAGGTGGTGTGCTAGAAATGTGGAAATGAAGGGCACTACAAAAGGGACTGTGAATTTAAATCTTCTGATAAAGGAAAGGGATTTAATGATGCTCCTTCTGTAGAGGTGAAAACCACCTCAAATGAAGGTGGGGATGTGTACTTGGCTTCTTCAAGTACACATGTAGATCATGAGGCATGGATGATTGACTTAGGTGCATCCTTTCACTTCACTCCCCATAGAGAGTGGTTCTACGAGTATGAGAAATATGATGGTGGTGATGTCTTCTTGGGGGATGACAGGCGGGCTAGTATATTTGGTCGTGGAAAAGTGAAGCTGAAGTTGCAAGGTGGAAGGGTTAGAACACTTCCGAGTGTTCTGCATATTACTGCATTGGCCAGAAATCTGATTTTCGTAAGCAAGTTGGATGATGTAGGTGTAGAAACAATGTTCGGGAATGATACCTGCAAGATGGTTCAGGGAGCACCAGTATTGATGCATGGAGTTCATATTAGAACTATGTACAAGCTGTAAGGTAGCACTGTTGTTGATGGGTGCAACAATTCTGTGGTTCCTGAAAGTGGAGAAGAAAATCTAGTGGTCTCTAGAGAGAAGACCATGTTGTTGCATCAAAGGCTTGGACATATTGGACAGAAGGGCCTTTGAATACTTCATGGTAAAGCTATGGTAGAAGGTATGAGTAATAGCTCTTTGGATTTTGATTTCTATGAAAATTGTGTATATGGGAAGCAGAATCAGGTAAGTTTTCCTTCTAGTGGTAAGAGGGTGAAACAGATATTAGAACTTGTGCATAGTGAAGCTTTTGGACCTATGAAGGTTCCATCACTGGGTAAGTCTGTGTACTATGTATCATTTATAGATGACTTCTCAAGGAATACATGGATATATTTCCTTAAGAAGAAATCTGAAGTCTTTGACAGGTTTTAAGAATTTAAGGCTCTGGTGGAAATCCAGACAAAGAAGAAGATAAAGGTGTTGAGGACAAATAACGGTGGAGAGTTTTGAAGTAAGGAATTTGAATAATTTTGTAAGAAGTGTGGTATAGCATAGCAGAAGACTACTCCATACACACCTGAGCAAAATGGAGTTGCAGAAAGAATGAACAAGATGTTGATGTAAAGGGCAAGAAGCATGCTCAATGGTGCTGAGTTAGGATAGGAATTCTGGGCAGAGGCGATGGAGACAACATGTTACCTGGTCAATATATCACCTTCATCAACGTTGGAGGATAAGACTCCACAAGAGGTATGGACTAGTACGAAACCCTCCCTTTCACATCTGAGGGTATTTGGATGTGATGCATATGTACATATTCTAAAGGAGAAAAGAACCAAGTTGGATAGTAAATTTGAAAAGTGCATCTTTATTGGGTATAAGGATGGTTTAAAGGGTTATAAGCTTTGGAACCCAGCAACAAGGAAGGTTGTGTACAACTGAGATGTGGTGTTCAGAGAGGTAAAATATGTTATTAAACATGAAGTCCAACCAAGGGAACTTGAGAAGATAGATTTTGAGCTTAAGGAGAAAGAATCAAACTCTACAATAGAGGAGGAATCAGAAGATGAAGAGTCACAAACTCTGTGTGTGAGAATATCAGTTCGAGAAAGAAGGCAGACGGAAAGGTATAGTCCATCTTCTCTCTGTTCAAATTTTGTTGTATATGTTATTGATGATGATCCCAGAACTGTGAAGGAAGCAGTAGATTCAGAGAATCACAAACTCTGGAAAGAAGCCATGGTTGATGAAATCACATCTTTGCACAAAAATGAGGCATGGGATCCAGTGGAGTTGTTGGCTAGAAGGAATCCCATTGGCAACAAATGGGTGTTCAAGAAGAAGAAAAATGCAGAAGGAAAGGTGGAGAAATACAAAGCTCGGTTGGTAGAAAAAGGTTATTCCCAAGTGTCGGGAATTGATTTTGGTGATATTTTTTCTCTTGTTTCCATGATAGCTTCTATTAGATTACTTTTATTTGTTGTTGCTTCTTTTGATTTTGAGGTAGAACAGATGGATGTGAAGACAACGTTTCTTCACGAGGATCTGGAAGATGAGATCTACATGAAGCATCCTGAAGCCTTTTTGGTGAAGGGTAAGAAAGAACTGGTACGCAAGTTAAAGAAGTCTCTGTATGGGTTAAAGCAGTCACCAAGGATGTGGTATCAAAAATTTGATACATTTATACGGGGACTTGGCTTCACCAGAAGAAAAGTAGATCATTTTGTGTATTTTAAATTAATCTGTGACCATGTTATTTATTTGGTCTTGTATGTGGATGATATGTTGTTGGTTGGAAAAGACAAAGAAATTATCCAGGATTTGAAGACCCAATTGTCCTCCAAATTCGACATGAAAGATCTTGGTGCTGCAAACTATATTTTTGGCATGGAAGTTAAAAGACATCGGGCAAAAAGGAAGCTTTGGTTAAACCAAAGGAAGTATGTCGCGATGATACTGCAGAGGTTTAATATGATGGATATTAAACCAGTGAAGGTTCGTCTTCATGTAGGTGTGAAGTTATCTACTGAACAGTGTCCCAAGACACAAGAAAAGGAAGAGGACATGTCCCATGTTCCATATGCAAGTGAATTTTGTAGCCTGATGTATGTAATGGTCTATACTAGACTAGACATTGCACATGTAGTGGCAGTATTGAGAAGGTTTATGTCTAAACCAGGGAAGGAGAATTGGACAGCAGTGAATTGGGTTTTCAAGTATTTGTGTGGCACTAGTGATTATGGTTTGTGCTACCAAGGAAGACCAGGATTGGACAGAGTGTTGGATATTCGTGGTTTTGTTTATGCAGACTGGGCTGGAGATCTGGATCAGAGAAGATCTACAAGTGGGCATGTGTTTAACCTATTTGGAGGTGTAGTTAGTTGGATGAGAAAGAAACAATCTGTAGTGGCACTATCAACTACAAAGACAAAATACATGGCAGCCACTCATGTAAGCAAGGAAGCAATTTGGTTGCAGAGATTGTGTTCAAGTATGGGGTTAGTACAAGGAGCTATAAGGATAGATTGTGATTGGAAAAGTGAATTTTCTTAGCAAAGAACCCTGCATATCATTCAAAGACAAAGCACATTGATGTTCAGTATCACTTTGTGATGGATGTGATAGAAGACAAAAACGTGTTGCTGTTAAAGGTGGACACTTTGAAGAATACTACAGGTGCATTGACAAGATCTGTGAGCTCTGAGAAGTTCTCTTGGTGTAAAGAAACAATGGGCATTGCAGGGCTGGATAAATGACTAAGGTCTCTTGTGGCCCCCTGTGGAAAGAAAACAACAAGTGGGAGAATGTTGGGTTGTGTTATATTCTTTCCATGACTAGCCCACATAGTTAACCAAGGGGTTAGAGGGGGGTGGAGCCCCCCCTTCGTTGCACCCATTGTGTAGCGGGGGCGTCACAGGGGGTTTGACAGGTGCAGGTAACAACCCTCTATGGGGTCTATGGCAGCGCCTTGGAAAATTTTGGTTTTTGGACCCTATATTAGGCTGGGTAGACCTACCTATGGGTTTGTTCATGTTTTTGCACATGGTTTTGGACACGATGGTTTTCGGTCCATGGTTTTGGATGCGATCATTTTTGGTCCATGGTATTGGATGCTTCAACATGTATAAATATGTATTGTAACATTAAAAGGAACGTAATGAAAAATCAAGCTGGTAGTCCCGGTTTTTGGATCCAAGGGAAAATCTCTGTTTATATGTGTTTTATGTGTTTTATGTTTTAGAATTCATATGTAGGTAATTTCTGTATGGGGTTAAAACCTACAAGTTAAAATTCATTTCTAATTATATATTAGACAATTTAAATTTTCATCTCAAAAATAACTTTATGTTGATCCATATGAGGAGATTTCTTAACAACAAGGCTTGAAGCCATTACATCAAAGATCATCATATCACTTTGCAAGAAATGAACTTGGTCTAGGAGGATCCCAATAATTCCACCCAATAGCTCAAGATAAACCCAATTGATTATATTGGACCATCTAATTATATATTCAATAATGAGATATATTGAATCCTTAAATAGGCTTCATCACATCAAATATTGTGGATCAATACTATGGACTATTGTAGAAATTTGATAGAAATTGCAACTACTCAAGATTTTGAACTGAAAACAAGAGACACAATTCTACTCTACTAATTTACGAAATATAAATCACAATTTAGAACAACATCCATAGACATGCAATAAGAAAAAGTACAAATACATAGTGATTTCTAGGGGAACCCATCTAGGAAAAATCCCCCCATGCCTCTTTGCATTAAATAATTGAATAGAGAAACTGTTACAATTTTTTTCTCTAGCTTTGATCATAACCTGCAAAAGAACAATTATTCTCTCTACTAATTGAGAACCTATGGCCAACACTTAGCCACTTTATGCCTCCTCCGGCCTCTTATTTCCTTGCATAAATTTGAGCTTATTCAAGCTCCTAAACAATAGGAAAGTCCCTATTTGCTTGCACAATTACCAAGGAATTGATCTCTTGGTTGCATGAAATAGATGTACATTCAACTAGTATACAAATCATGTTACACAAGCCTTCTCTCCTCCACTCCATCTAAGAAATTCGAATTCCATGCATGCATGATCTATTTTAGGCTACTTGATTAGTTAACTGAAAGATCTCTAAGTTAGACTGTTGTCTCACTACACAACTGACTATTGATTGTTAAATGTCAGTTAACTGAGTAAAACTAAAAATAACTTAACTAGATTGCTAAAATTTAGTAATCACACAACCATGACTAAACTCCAAACCCGCTAACTCGAATTTACTAAGCTAATTGAGTGATAAGAGTGATGTCACACTAGTTAACTTCCTCCAAGTCGTCCTGCTGATGTGGAATTTTGATTTACCCAATTTGACTAAGACTAAAGTCAATTTGAGCCTTTCTTGCTACAATTTATAATACTCCTTAGAAAGAAAGGGATTTTGCACCACCCCTATCCAACACCTATGGAATGTACTATAGCACTACCTCTCATTGTTTTTCCTTCTACTACAACATCTACAACTAAGAAACATAAAAAAAAAACATTCAATCGATTGTGTCTCTGCAACTATCTACTAGGAAAACTACACTAATGTTGGTTCTACATTGAGCCTCTTGTACTACTAACAATAATGTTATGTGCTCCTCAAGGTTTGACTACACCAACTAACACTAATCCTTATGCTACTGAACACTATGGCACATTGTATCAAGGTAATTGATCCAAAATGTTTTCGTTTATATATGTATAGAAAAGAATCACATGTAAAATTGCAACTTAACACAGAAATGTGCACATAAGAAAAGAAGAAGTAAAAACATAAAAGGCACAAAAGAAGACACCAAGGCTTGATAACAGAGTTCGCCCAATTCGGACTACATCTCCAGGCCCAGATCAATAAAGGGGAGGCCTTTCTTATTAAATGGCATGAAAGGAAAGAGAATTACAATCATCAATTGTCCATAAGAGGCTTAGACCTCCAATCTGCAAGATGGCTGTGAAATGGATGCCTAATGATGGAGAGGTAAACAACACCAATGTATCCATAGCAATGAAAGGGGCTGGAGTCATGTACAATTGTCTAAACATAGAAAAAGATTCTCTCTTGGCCTCCTACCAACGAAACAACATGCTACAACAAAAATGCCTCCTCCTCGCTCTTTCCATCGATCGGGTTTTATAATGGGTTTTTAGACAGAATCTGCTTTAAATCGGAGATGTCTGGTTAACAATGGAGGTCGCTGTTGTGGAAGGATCGGCATGCATAACTACCTCTTAAAATTATCTTTTTATCGTTGAGGAAATAAGGCCTTTAAATCCTGAAAAACACTAAAAATCCACCCCAAAACCAGTTACTCAGACTTCAAACCTAAAACTGGTGAAACTAGGCATATATTCCATATCGGGTTCGACCAAAGGTCGCAAATTGGTGTATCACTATCCCTAAGGTCCTGCAACCAAGGAACTGCCTACCGTTGATCGCCAATTGCCAATATCAGTGTCAGCTGGTCGTGTCGTTGTCCTGATCATAGATCACTCTGTTGTCCCGATAACGATCGTACCGATTGTTTGATCATTGATCGCTCTGCCTATTCACCTCTGATCCATTTTCCCACTGATATGCCAATCCGATTTAGTAGGAGATTGGCTATTGGGGTTTTCTCAACACCTTTTCTAAGTCCACCTCTATGCATCCTCCGATTGCCATCTTGCCTTTAAGGCTCAAAACCCATTTTCAAAGGAAAATACTCATTTTCTTAAGGATCAAAGCAGCCTTCCTTGTGTGATAACTTCATCATCTGAACTCGGATTGAAGTGTCGTTGACACCGTTGGAATCAGGATGACGAGATCTATACTCTGATCCTAAGTTGACTTCATTCTGATCACTTTGATTTCTGAGCTTTTCCATGCCATTGTATCTGAAGATCCACCTGGATCAATCCTCCCCATTGAGGAGCTTTTGGACCGCCAAAATCTTTTCATTAGTCAATTGACAAGTGAGGGAACTATTCCCTCACTTTCTCTTTCTCCAGCCATCTGGCCTTGCTGGGGTGCATTCCCTTGAATCCAAATTGAAGGTATTCTACATCTCCTTGCCGTGAAGTCCTGGTTCTTCTGTCAAGGATGAAGTCTTTGGGAAACTCATCGAGATATTCTCATGCAAAATATCAATTTTAGGAATTGTTCCCACCTCATCAGTGTCCATGATCAAAGGTGGTTCATACAGCTTTAGGTTCTCCACATTCACTACTGAGTACATGTGCATATATACCGACAAGTCAAGACAAAAGGAATTGTTCCCAAACTTCTCCAATATGGTGAATGGTCCATACCAGCTTGGCCACAACTTCTTTCCTTCTCCCTTCATCCTGTTTTTGCTGATGTGGAACCACACCTTGTCGCCCACTTGGAATCGATGGTCAACTCAATGTTTATCATGTCGAGCCTTGTAACGGGCTTGAATTTTCTCCAACTTCTCTTGCACTACTTGGTGAATCAATTGGATTCACTGAATGAACTTCTGGGCTTTGTCCCTATCATTATGTCCATTGGATCCATCTTCCCTTCCAAAGACCATATCAAAAGGGTCCTTTGGCAAGTAACCAAAACTTGTCTCAAATGGTGAACGGTGCATAAATGAATGCACTACTTGGTTGTAGGAATGTTGTATATAGGGTAGATGTTCATCCCACAACTTGGGATTTTTCCCACAATAGCCTCGTAATAAGTGTACCATGGTATGGTTAACAACCTCTGTCTGTCTGTCAGTCTGCGGGTGAAATACCATGCTTCTTTTCAATTTGGTGTCCATCATCCTCTAGAATTTGTTCCAAAACTCTCCAAGGAAGCGAGATTCTCGATCTAACACAATTGATGTGGGTAATACAAGGCATAATAATACACATCTTGCTAAAATGTTCAACGATGACATACAAATAGTCATGACTCTTCCTAGACAAAGGTAAAACTCCTACAAATTCCATTGATACACTTTCCCATGGATGACCCAGAATAGGGAGTGGTGTGTAGAGCCCAAGTTTTCTATTAGAGGGCTTTGAAACAGAACACATCACACAACCCTTTACATAGTGAGTCACAATGTTTTTCATATGAGGCCAAAAACAAAATCTTTGTACATGACATAAAGTCTTTTCGACACCAAAGCATCCAGACACAAGAGAGGTGTGGGCCTCTCGAATTACATGTACTCTTTCTCCTGTGGGAATACACAATTTACCAAGGTGATACAACAATTTCCCCTGCAAGTTATATTTGTCCACATGTGAACCATGGGTTAATTTTGCATAAACCTCCTTAAATTCATCATCATTATTATATTTTTCAGCATAACTCTCAAAAGATAATGAAGCATTATGCAAAATAACAGAAGCAGAAATAGGAGGGTGAGATATCATATCAGCCACTTTATTGCTAGTGCCCTTCTTATACTTTATTACCAGATGAAACTGTTGAAGAAAGCCCATCCACTAGAAATGACGAGATTCCTACAACTTGGTTTGTGATTGAAGGTACTGCAAGGGCTGATGATTTGTATGGATGATGGTCTCCTTGCCAATCAGGTAGTGTTTCCACTTTTTCACACTCTACACCAAGGCATAACTCTTCTTGTCATAGGTGGGATAGTTTATCACAACTTGAGAAAACTTCTCAGAATGGTAACAAATTGGCTTCTTTTGCTACATCAATACAACTCCCATGGCATAACTGTTGGCATTGGTTTCGATCTCAAATGGCTATTGGAGATTGGGTAAGGCTAAGACTCGCGCGGTACTAATTTTTTTTTTCAATGTTTCAAAGGACTTCTGCTATCTTCCTCCCCATTTTAAGACATGTTTCACACTTGTCAAGGTGTGCAAAGGTGCTGTAATAACAGAGAAATTAGCAATAAATCTCCTCTAATACTAGACTACACCTAAAAAGCTACAGACCTCGGTTACACTAGTAGGCTTAGGCCAATTTACAATTGCTTCAACTTTAGAGGGATCAATTTTTAACTGACCATGACCAACAATATGACCTAGGTAACCCAAAGACGTTTTCCTCAACTCACACTTTAACAATTTTACAAAGATTTTTTCCTTTTTCAACACATCAAGAACTTTCTTTACATTACTCACATGTTCAAACCAACTCTTTCTAAAAACTACTATATCATCTAAATAAACAAGAAAAAACTCATCAATGAAAGGCTGAAATAGATCATTCATAACCTGCATAAAGGTGGCTAGAGCATTACAAAGCCCGAATGGCATCACCATCCATTCGAACAACCCATGCTTGGTCTTGAAAGCGGTTTTCCACGTGTCCTGCTCTGCAATTCTAACCTAGTGATAACCACTGTGCAAATCCAACTTTGTGAAATATAAAACACTTTTTAATTGTTCTAATAAATCATCTATGTGTGAGAGGGGATAGAGATTTTTCACCGATATCTTGTTGAGCGCGTGGTAGTCCATGCAAATCCTCCAACTGTCATCTTTCTTTGGCACTAGAACAATTGGCGAACCACGTGGAGAGGAGCTCGGTCTGATGACGCCTTGGTCTAGCAATTCCTGCAATTGCCTCTTGATTTCCTCCATATCAATCACCGACATCCTATACATGCCGATATTTGGCAAAGGGGCATCATGCAATAGATGGATTTCGTGTTGGATTTTCCTCTTCGGAGGTTGTCCCTTTGGCTCGTGAAACAGTTCATTATAATCAGAAATCAATTCCATTAATTCTTGTTTATTCTTCCCATCGCAACCTTGGAACGCATCAACGAATTTGGCCTCTTTCTCCCTTACAACCATAAGCATGCATGTTTTACTGGAATTCACCAGTCTTTTCATTTGCCCAGTGCTTACAAGGTTGGAATTAATCTTATTTTGATGAGCCCACACTATGTATTCTATGCCATCCTTACTGATGTGATATTAATTCTCATGGCGGAAGAAGACTGCTTTTCTATCATACAGGTATGGGCTCCCTAATACCATGCCACAGATATCCAGTGCTATTACATCCATTTCTACTGCGTCTACCAGCTTAGATGCAATCACAAATTTGACCTTCCACTACTGGGTTACATTCAATTTCGCTTTATCATGTATCCATCCCAGCAGGTAAGGTTTTTTGTAAGAGCCCTATCCTAGGGTCTCTTAATAGATCTAATTTCTTCTGAAATTAAATGCGATAAGAGGCAATAACTTACCTACTTACACGGTGTTTAAACAAATAAAATTTTATCATTTATATTATAACCAACATAAATTAAGGTGAATATTTCATTCTAATAAACTTTACAAGAGTAGTCTACGGAGGAATACCTGTACCGGTGGCTGATGGAGATACCTTTGTCTTGTTGCTCCTGCTGAACGCTCCTCTTGACAAACCCAACATGATTTATCTCCCAACCAACTAGGAAATAATCCCTAGCCCAGGAAACCTCCACAGGTTCCCTAGTCCTCCGAGCCCAAGTCCAACCATATATAGTGTGTGTGTGTCCAAGGTGAAAGATCCATACCAGGATAACAATACTTCCCTCCTCTCAACAACCCAAGAAACCTCCATAGATTCCTAGGGTCTCCAAAAACACAAGAAGTCCCCACAATCATAAGCAAGACCCAACCTCCCCCTTTCTCCCTTCCCCCTTCCCTTTTTATACCCTCCTTCCCTTCTCCCTCTCAACCACCTCTCATCAATGTCATTAAATTCTAATCCATCCTTACAACTGACTTCTCTTCTCCCTATTAAAGTTGGGAGTACATTTGGAAATGTGACATGAATATAAAATTGGGAATTTAATGGGAAAGGACCATGTCTTCTTCCAATTAAATCTGAAAAGTACATTTGGGAATGTGAGATGAATATATATATATTGATAATTAAATGGAGAGGACTATGTCTTCTCCCAAGTAAATGTGAGGCTACATTGGGGAATGTGAGATGTAATTACATGGAGAGGACCATGTCTTCTCCTTAGTAAATGTGAGGGTACATTGGGGAATGTGAAACGAATATATATATTGATAATGAGTTGGAGAGGACCATGCCTTATCCCAAGTAAATGTGAGGCTACATTGGGGAATGTGAGATGTAATTACATGGAGAGGACCATGTCTTCTCCTTAGTAAATGTGAGGGTACATTGGGGAATGTGAAACAAATATATATATTGATAATGAGTTGGAGAGGACCATGCCTTATCCCAAGTAAATGTGAGGATACATTTGGGAATGTGACATGTAATTACATGGAGAGGACCATGTCTTCTCCTTAGTAAATGTGAGGGTACATTGGGGAATGTGAGATGAATACATATATTATTTGAAATAATATAAGGAGACCATATCCTACCTAATATTCAATTTGAGAAGGTAAGTGGGGAATTTGAATAATGGAAATCATGAATTTTATATTAGACTAATATTTCTCAATATTTTCAAATAATGTAAACATTAACAAAATTTGTAGGATAAGATTTAAGTGGGGCATTACATTTTGGGTGTCGTTTTGTCTCTAAGCGAAGCTTATTTACCATGGATTCTACAATTAAGTTTGCTTGGGACCCGGTATCAAACAGGGTTTCTACTTTGGTGTGATTTACTACAACCCTGATATGAAATAATTAAATTCTTTTTCTATCATTCAAAAGGGACTCATCTTCAAAACTAGTAATTTCATGCAATTTAGAATCAACGGGAGGTGTAAGGGTACCTTTTGTTCCCACTGCTGTGACCAACGCTTCATCTCCCCAATCCGATCCAAGGTCTTGCTATGCCGTTGCTACTATTTTCTGCTTCCCTTTTCCTCCATACTTCTTCGGACACTTTTCTGGGTGTTGCTTCCAACAGTGATCGCCATCGTGTCCTTCCTTCTTGCAGTGATTGCAATCAGGCCACTCTCCCTTTTTGGCTACTGTTCTTTTCTTCTCCTTCCCTTTCCATTTCGCTTTGGAGTTTCCGTTGGGATTTTTGAATGGTGGCTTTCTGGACTAATCCTCTCTTTCATTGTTGCCCTGTTCTCAATGAAAAGTGCTTTCACGTTGGCTAAATCAATAGTGGTTGGTTCAAACAATAACAATGAATTCCTAATATAACTTATGCAGTGAGGCAATATAATTAGTTACAACTTCAGGTGCATCAAGTGCCATACCAAAATCCAGTGCTTGCTTCCTAAACTCTTCTATAAAACTCTGAACATCTTGCCCTTTGCTTTGCCTTAAATACTGCCAATTCATCAAATTTTTATGTTTGTATCCTAAGGGATAAAATTGTTCCTTTAACGCAAAAGTGAAATCAGACCATGAGGAAAAGAGCTTACCCACATTTTTACTTCTTTGCAATTTTCTCTCCCACCAAACGAGATTTGTGCTACCTAGCCGTAGAGAGGCCAGCTGGAATTTCACCTTATCCTCTACGATTTGTTGAATCCTGCAGTAAACCTCAATCTGCCTGATCCAATTATTAAGCTTCTATGTGTTACATTCACCATTAAACACAGGAAGATCAAATTTAACATCTAATTTTAAAAAAGGTTTCTTAGATGCATCCTTTGAATTTCTCTCATTATGGTGGTGAGAGGAAGGAGAGACTTCACTATGAGAAGGAGAAGGAGGGGGTTCTTCTCCACCATTCCCATGTTCTAAACCTTGTTCTTCTGGATTTCTCTCCTCTACTTTCTCCAGTCTTAAAACGAGCTGATTGATGTTCTCTGCCATTGAATAGAAAGTCTTTCTGAAATTATGCTCATCTTCAATATGAGCTTCATCTTCTGCCATGTTTCTCCTTTGAGGTGCATGCCATGCTTCTGGATCGAAAGGTTCTAGCTCCCCTTCACCTCTTTGAAGCCTACCTCTTGTTAGCATGCAAACATACAATTCACATCTAAAAATCCATGCTCTGATACCACTTGATCCAGAATGTTTTTGCTTATAGATGTATAGAAAACAATCATATGCAAAATTGCAACTTAACACAGAAATGTTCACATAAGAAAAGAAGAAGTAAACACATAAAAGGCACAAAAGAAGACACCAAGGCTTGATAACAGAGTTTGTCCAATTCGAACTATGTCTCTGGACCCAGCTCAACAATGGGGGGGCCTTTCTTATTAAATGGCATGAAAGAAAAGAGAATTATAATCATCAACTGTCCACAAGAGGCTTATACCTCCAATATACAAGATGGATGTGAAATGGATGCCCGATGATGGAGAGGTAAATAGCACAATGCATCGTAGCAATGAAAGAGGTTGGAATCATGTAGAACTGTCTAAACATAGACAAATATGCTCTCTCGACCTCCTGCCAATGAAACAACGTTCTGCAACAAAAATGCCTCCTCCCCACTCTTTCCATCGATCGGGTTTTATAATGGGTTTTCGGAGAGAATCTCCTTTAAATCAGGGTTGTCTAGTTAAAAATGGAGGTCGGTGTCATGGAAGGGTTGGTGAGTGTAACTGCCTCTTAAAATGACGTTTTTATCGTTGAGGTGATAATGCCTTAAAATCCTGAAAAACACAAAAAATCCACCCCAAAACCATTTACCGAGACTTCAAAACTGGTGAAATTAGGCATATATTCGATATTGGGTCCGACCTAAGGTCACAAATCGATGTATCGTTGTCCCTAAGGTCTTGTAACCAGGGAACTGTCGATCACCGATATCAGTTTCGACCGATCACGACAGTGTCCCACTCATAGATCACTCCAGTGTCTCAATAGCGATCCTAGTGATTGTTTGATTGCTGATAGCTCTGCCTGTTCGCCGATATATATATATATTATATAATGTTATAATATATAATATATACTTATATAATAATATATATTATATATGTATAGATATATAGATATATATCCTCTAATCCTTTGCCCGCTAATCCAGTGACCTGATTTAGTCAGAGATCGACGATCGGGGTTTCCTTAGTGTCTTTTCTAAGTCCGCCTCTATGCATCCTCTGATTGCGATTTTTCCTTTAAGGCTCAAAACCCATTTTCAAAGGAAAATCCGCATTTTCTTAAGGATCAAAGCAACCTTCCTTATGTGATAACTTCATCATACGGACTTGAATTTAAGTGTCGTTCGCGTTGTTAGAATCAGGATGACAAGATCTATGCTCTGATCCTAAGTTGACTTCATTATAATCACTTTTATTTCTCAGTTTTTCCATGCCATTGTATCTGATGATCCACCTGGATTAGTAATTCTCCATGAGGAGGACACCTCAAAGGACGCTTCCCAAATATTAGTAACTCTAGGAGTAAAACCCTAGATTTAACCTCCTCACTCGTGGTGGTATAGCTCCAATTTATCTCTACCCACTTAACTCAAACTAGTCCTCACCACCATCATCCTACTGGTCAACCCAACTGCCAACTCGCTGAGGCTCCATCTTGAGATCTCTATCCTACTCCCTCTCAACTACCACATCTCTAATCTCTTCCTTTCACCTCAAGGTTGCACATGCATCTTCCTATAGTGTGTAGGGGCTCTCGATCTTGACACCAATATGCTTGATATGACCTGAAGAAAAATGCTTAAGGTATACCTTCCCATTGTTGAAAACTACTTCATACCCTTTTCCTTCAATCCTCAATTTGTTCATGAGACCAAGTTTTATGGCATCATTGCTATTTTCAAATAGCTGAGTAAGGATATTCCACATAGTAAAGGGAGTTTTCTTTCTATGTAATTTTGAGACTATGTGGTCTCTCACACCCTCCTCGATGATCCTCTTGGCTATAGCAAAATCCTTCTTCCATTGGGCTAATTGTTATGCATCATATTGCTAGGGTTTCACAATGTCAGTTTTAACATATTCTAACACAACATTATCATCGAGCATTACTTCCATTCGTTCCTTCCAGGTTATGAAATTCGAGCTACCCTCCAGGGTATACTCTAATCTCAATCTGTTGAAAGACATTCTCACAAATTTAACGAAAAACTACAAACTAAAGCTACTAATTTAGAATTCCTTAGGGATAAATTCAAAATACTTGTTCTAATGTTATTTTAGGGCTTTGATACCATGTAGAAATTTGATAGAAATTGCAACTACTTAAGATTTTGAACTGAAAACAAGAGACACAATTCTACTCTACTAATCTACGGAATATAAAAAACAAAATCTAGAGCAACATGCATAGACATGCAACAAGAAAAACCACAACTACACTGTGATTTCTAGGGGAACCCAACTAGGAAAATCCCCTCAAGCCTCTTTGCATTAATGAGTTGAAGAGAGAAACTATTACAATTGCTTACTCGACCTCTGAGCACAACCTACGAAAGAATGATTGTTATCTCTACTGATTGAGGAACTCTAGCCAACACTTAGCCACTTTATGCCTCCTCCAACCTCCTCTTTCCTTCCGCAAATATGAGCTAATTCAAGATCTTTAACAATAAGGAAGTCGTTATTTCCTTGCAAAATCCCCATGGAATTTATCTCCAAACTGCATGCAACAATTGTACTCTCAAATAGTATAAAACTCATGTTACACTAGCCTTGTCTCCTCCACTCCATGTGAGCAATTCGAGTTCCATGCATGCATGAGCTATTTTGGGCTGATTGATAGTTAACTAAGATATCTTTGAGTTAGACAATTGTCTCACTACACAACTAACCTTCAAATGACTCTATTAATTGTTGAAAGTCATTTAATTGAGTATAACTGAAAATAACTGAACTAGATTGCTAGAATTTAGTAACCACACATGCATTATTGAACTCCAAGCTCACTAACTCAAATTTACTGAGCTAACTAAGTGAAAAGAACCATGCAACACTAGTTAACTACCTCCAATTCAATTTACTCAATTTGACTAAGGCTAAAGTAATCAAATTGAGTCTTTCTCGCTACAATTTCTAACAACTATTAGATACCATGAGATTTGAACTATTTAAAATTTTTCCTTTAAATAAACTTTATAACATCAAATGACATTAAGAAATAACATGATCAATCAATAACATAACATCAAATACCATTAAGAAATAACATGATCAATCAATAACATAACATCAAATACCATTAAGAAATAACATACATCATTCAATAACATAATCTTGAAAACTATTTATGACAAAAAAAAATATTATATCTACTTAACAATTAAATAAATATGATTTCAAATTTCACTGGATCACTAAAACGTAAAACATATCTGCATATAATTCTTACTAATAATTATATGACTTGACTATTTATATCCAAAAAATAATTCATACATCACAAAATATTATCAATAAAGTTCTCCTTTTAACCATATTTGATCTCCAAAAAAAATTAAGGTGTTTGGTTATTCGCTCGTATGTTTTTAGAGATAATAGTCTTAGAAGTGAATGGAAAACCATATTTGATCTTTAAAAAATTAGGGTGTTTGGTTACTGGCTAATATGTTTTCGGAGACAAGAGGCTTATATCCAAAAAATAATTCATACATCACAAAATATTATCAATAAAGTTCTCCTTTTAACCATATTTGATCTCCAAAAAAAATATGTTTTCGGAGACAAGAGGCTTATATCCAAAAAATAATTCATACATCACAAAATATTATCAATAAAGTTCTCCTTTTAACCATATTTGATCTCCAAAAAAAATTAAGGTGTTTGGTTATTCGCTCGTATGTTTTTAGAGATAATAGTCTTAGAAGTGAATGGAAAACCATATTTGATCTTTAAAAAATTAGGGTGTTTGGTTACTGGCTAATATGTTTTCGGAGACAAGAGGCTTA
>APFE030032509.1:42932-60898 GCA_000404065.3 Pinus taeda | reverse complement strand
AAAACATAAAAACCGAGACCATGTATCTAATAAAAATACAGTTGTTACTTGTGAGCGTTAAAACTGAGACCATGTGCCTGAAACATGAGTATAAATATGTTTAAAGAGATGAACATTTGCTTCATGAGACACACCCACACCCACACTCAAATATTTTTCTCATTAAACACACCCACACCCAAATTCATGGAGAAGCCCACGAGTTTTATAATTCATCAAAGCTCGTGCAGTCTTCTATGTCATTCCATTCCAGAAGCCATAGATGAGGATTTATTCTTCAACACTCGAACAAAACAAGAGCAGTATTTTGGGGCGTCTGGAATCAGCAAATGGGACGGCGCCTTGAATAACGAGTGAGTAAATTTGTGAGAGCTGGGTACCTTTTATAATTTAATTTGTGAGAGCTGACCCTATCGTGTACCTCGACTTTTTTTCAATGCAAGAAAGTATCGATAAGAAAGTGTCAGAGATGATGGATAATATTATTTGCAGCAGAGACGATGGGTAATTTTTTATTATATTTTTAAGACTTAAGTATAAAATCTTAAAGTATACTTTAAGACTTAAGTATAAAATCTTAAAGTATATTTGGAGCGATGCTCCCAAAGCATTTTCTTCCATTCATGTATGGAGACATTGTGGCCAGTACCAAGTGTGCCTGTATCAGTATCAATGTCTGTGAAGGAACTGTTATATTTGGTAACTATTTTGTTTCCCCTATCTTCCCTTGTAGTAGGTCGTTATCTATGTCTTTTCGAAACATGTGTTATCTTCCCTTGTAGTAGGTCGTTATCTATGTATTTGTACCGAATAATGTATTAATAGAGTATGGTCTTTACCAAGCATTTTCTTTATGTGGGGGTATGTATCATTGTTAAAGCTTTTGAAGGTATAAAGAGCTATATATGACCATTATTTTGTTTTCTATATCTTCTTTCTGGTATATCTTTATTTATCTTACCAAAGTAGTTTCAATCATGTATTAGCAGAGTATGGTATTTATAATTTTTCTTTTTATATTTATATTTAGTTTATATTATTGAATTGTTAGTATGATAAATATTTGTTTTTTAAGCTAGCATATTCTATTAGTAATGGATGGTAGATGCTGACAGGAATTACTAATGAGTAAAATGACAAAAAGTATATTTGTAAATTTTGTAAAAAGATACTGAAAAATGCATTGAAAAAGATGGAAAAATATGGAAAACAAAAAATTATGAATGTAACTAATTTTCTTTAATAAAAACAAAGAGAAGAAAAATATCCATATTAATATATTATTAAATTATAGTACCCATTATTATAAAATTATTTATTAAGTCCTTGAAAATTTTGATCATGTTAACATATTTAATAGGATTTACATAAAATTTAAAAACAATTTAAAACAACATGAATCAATGTTTAAGTCAGATATAATATTCATAAATCACAAAACACAAAAGAAAACATCAATCTCTTAGCCACAATATATATTGTAGAATAAAATAATTTAGAGTCTACATGGAAACCACCAGTGGCCAAGGATGATGACATTAAACCTTTTGTGAAGGGAATGTCCATCTTAGCCACCCATTGTCACTTTAGTGTCCTTTCCTCTGACTTCTACATTCATATGTCATAGGCCTCTAGAGGGAATAGCTAAAATGACCAAGCTAGGTCAAAGTTGTCAAAATAAATAGGACCTTAGGTTAAGGTTGTAAAAATAAATAAGACTTAATTTAACCAATAATTAAAAGGATGCACACACCCCTCTCTCACAAATTGTAGAGAAAATGTAACAAGTTTACATACTCATGATCTTTAGGTACTTGACCCCACAATGTAAAGGATTATCTATTTGTCACAAAACGTATTTGCACAGTTAGATGAGATAAAACTCATATTACCAATGGAAAGGTTGCAATCATAATGTCAAGCTCATATAAGAAGTTTACATGTAATTGTGCAATTGTTAGGAAAATATCATTATAACCAAACAGTTGCCAAGAATGTTTACTCCCTACGCTAAGAAGAAAAGGTAGACTTCATTCAACTTTGAGTTATAAAAGAAACAACACACCCATTCACACCTTTTATAATGGTTTTGTGGTGTGTGGAGATCATGAATGATAAAATTCAATAGGTAGAACCTTACCAATGATTTTAAATGATAAGGGATAGATGTAATACATGTTAGAAACATGATTACACCCAACTAGTTAGTTTGTTCTTCAATTATAATTTTTTTAGTTATTCATTTAGATTGGATCATTATAATATTTTTCCTCTAGATTAATATTTTAGAGTGAAAAAATGGAAGAATCAACTTGCAAGGTCATTTTTACTAGAGGCCGAATTTTGGAAAAAAAAAAAAGGTGAAAAACGCAAGAGCCACTTTGAGGCATTAAATGACCACTTTTTGTGGTCTTGAACTTAATATGGATCTAGATTTCATAATATATGTATAATACCTTTCTAGTGGCTCAAGAATCACCTCAATCAAATCTTGTATGAGAAATTTATGTCTCTCGGAAATTGACCTATTGTAATTAACAACATAATTCAAGAGGGTGCCACGTCAACCCCCAATTCTCATGGAAAAAGTGTTAGCCATGTGGGAAATATAAATAATATTCTAGAAGGGTTGATTTCTAGCTCATGTTCAAGGTTTAAGAAGTCAACTTAAATCCCTAGTTGGTTATCATAATATGTTATAATAAAACCACTAAGAGGAAAATGGGTTCCATTCTATTGTTGGAAACTAGGTTAATACTAAGGGGGGATGAATAAGTAATAAGACCAATTTAAATAATTATTGACAATTTTATATTTTATGTTTAATTATCACTCAATCATTTAAGCAACAACATAATCATCACATGAATCACACAACAACACCATAAACAACACAAATATATGACATATATATTTTTACATTGAAACCCATAAAGGAATAAAACCACCAATCATGTTTTATTTCGATGTAGATCTAAAGCTAGAACTTCTAATTACATCAATTTTTATGAGCACCCACTCACATGAGGCACTGACCCCGAAGTTGTTTAGCTGGCACCAACTAGCAAAAAGCACTAACTCGATAATTTTGTTTGTTGACATTAACTTGCATGAAGAACCAAACCCCAATTGTTTCTCTCGCACCAACCTTAAGGAAGAAACAAATCCCTAATGTGCAACCACCAATCTACTGATCCATGAAAATTCCTTTTTCATGCACTCAGATCCATAGGTTCTCTATTCATATTAAAATTGTGTTACTCTCTCTCATCTACAATTCTTACTTAGCCATATATCTCACAATGTAATTAGCATCCTTAGCCTTAGTCTCTACTATGCATCTCTTCACACACTCGGATCTAATCACAAATTTTCATATATGTTACATCAACTAAGTCTTTCGTAGCCTTGCCACTTTCTAAATTTTACCCTCACATCTCTTGGCCATCTTAGAAACTTGGCCTTCTTGGCTCTTACTGTTATAGGAAAATCTGGGCACATCAACCCCGACTTCTAGATCCATATTATTAGGCTCCATCAACCCCTCATTTAGTTGTTTTCATTCCCTAATGAAGTTAACCTACATCGTGCTTGCCTCCCAAGAGTTCATCCAAAAAATGCACCTAGAGAGATCAGTGCAGATGACCCTTTATCACGCTACAATGCATTGCAAGAATTGCACTGTATGGGTGTTATGCATCGCACCTAGCCTTTGTTTCACATACAATGAGAAAGATTCATTGAATTTTTTAAATGAATCCATTGGATTCCTCATCTAATGGATCCTTCTGGAAGTTTCCAGATGGATTGGAGCTCGCTTTTGGATGAGGAAGAGGATGAATGAACCTTAATCCATTATCCCTTCCTACATGGAACCACATCCAAATTATGGAAAAGCATTCATGAGGGCCATTAATGGCCTAACCTCCTCCATTCAACTATAAATGGACAAAGCATTCAAAGGCTTGGGGAGGTTGGAACTTCTTGAGTTAAGGAAATGTTGTTTGAGTGACACTTGAAAGAGAGTAATGTTATCATGTCAAATTCTTGTTTCATGAGGAGAGAACGGTTTGAAGCTGGAAGGATGACACTGAATCAGACATGCATCTACATGGGTTGTAATCTTTCCTTATATTAATAGAGAGTTCTATGTTGTTTCCCATTCATGTGTTATATGATGCATATTGTACTTTGGATTCTATAATATGTTTAGTTAACAAATCAATATGTATGCTTTGATGGTTTTCTGTCTCAGCTTGTGTCGAGGTATCTTCCAAGCGAGTTAAGTACGGAAGGGAGCAGTGAAAGTAATCAAAGGGAAGAAGGATCAAGCGAGAGATACAAGTTGGTTCTTTTGTTCCTCTTTCTTTTATCTCTTAGCTATAGGAAAAGAAATGGAATGACTTTAGTTGTTGTTCTAGACTTGCTAATAGGTCTAGAGGTTATTCGTTTGAAGAAACACTAAATTTTCCCATAAAAATTTGGCGACCATACTCGGGAGTGATCCTATCCCTTATAGTAGCTTATAACTCTCTTAACACACTTTGACATACTTTCCTCTCTTTTGTTCATCGAATTCAAGTTCAATTCATTGAAAATTGAGTCAGTTTCGAGTATAAAATTGTCATTATGTAATCAACGCACCTTTGTAACTGACACAGTGCACTACATTGCACCCTCTGCATTGAGACAGTGAGATGCATCGCACTGTCCCTCACTCTGGCCTGCGTTGATCCCTTTAGGATCAGTTTTCCCATCTAGGAGCTAAAACCTTTAGTCAATTTTCAGCTGTTTGAATTGCTTGTTGGATATAGATGAGGTCTTGTCTCTAAAAACAATATTTGTTTCCTTGTTCCGACCCGATTTATACTAGATTGTTGAATGATTTTTATGTATTTGTTTTATCATTTGCAGTCCGTTGTCGAAAAGTAGTTTCAATCGATTGTTTTGCAAAAACAAAGTGTCGTAAAGTCTTCCTTCATAAATAATTGATTGGTCTATTTGTGCATCTAATTCATATTTTCGTTTAAAGTGTCAAAAATCTTCATTTCCTTAAAGTTGAAAGTGTCGTTTAGTCTCCCTTTCCATTTAAGTGAAATTGTCATAAATCGACATTTTTGTGAAAAGAGTTTTTGAATCGTTGTGCATTAGTTTTTCTTAGTGCATAATTCACATTAAGGAGAACTGAAAATAAAAAGAAATACATGTAATTGCATTTTATAGTTTGAGTGTGTGTGCTTAAAAGGAATGGTTAGGGAATTGCATTAATTTGTGCTCTTTGTTGTTTGATCCAAAAAGTACTTGTTTGCTCTATCCCTTGTAGCTAGGATTTTCATTGTTGAAAACAAATGGAAAGAGTGCTTCTGATTTTAGTTGCATTCTTAGGAATTTTGGAAAACATCTTGTGGTAAAACCCAAAGGAAAATCTTAAGCAAGATCAACCTAAAACTAACCTAAATTAACCTAATAATGCATTGGAATTTAACACAAACATCTAGAGGTGTCTAGGCTAGAGACATGTTCTGGCATCTTAAAACCTAGTGGTTGTCGTTTTCATTGAGGTTGGGTGATTCCTCCTCTCTGAACTGATAAGTATTAGTACAGACTTATGCTCCCTGTACCGTCGTGTATATAGTGGGAGATCCCAATAGGCTTAAATCGTTTATCCCTAGGAAGCCGAGTCTATCGCCTTACCAATCACAATGCACCGAACACAGCATTCGGGAACACAGACTATCGTATGGTAAATCCTTGGTAATTTTTCATTTACTACCAAGGTGTATATTACAATTTTTTGATTAGTTTGGTAAACCCTCTTGCCTAGTATCTCCAGAGCAGTCACTTTCATTTGTTTTTGACCCCTTAAAATAAAAGGTCCATGTGAGCGCTTATCCTTTTAATCTCATTAAACATCAAAAGTGACTAGAGTCATATTTTGTTTTTTCTTGACTCTTTAAAAATGAAAAAGCAAAGTTATGTTCTAGTGTCGTAAAAGTTAATTGACCGCGAATAACATCCTTATTCCTTAGTTGAGTTTAGGTTGATAAGAATAATCAACAATTATGGAGGAAGATCAACCTCCACTCCGTCATTCGAGGAGATTTATGAGCAAACCACCCTTGCCACTGGAAGCAACACCCATCCGATCAAGGCAGACTCATCAAAGTAGGTCTAGTACTTCAAGAGTTTCTAGTACTTCATCTGAATTACTAGAGCCACCTATCACAGCTAGTACTGAGCCTCAAGTTACTGCAAATATTTATGGTACAACTGTTACACAAAAAGAAGTTACTCAACTACCTAAGGCCACTATAACGGAAACAAGTGAAAAAGTACTTGAATTTGATCCACAACTTGAAGTTAATCAACGAGAAGTTACTTCAGAACTTCAACCTGTTCAATTGGAATTTGATCAAGAACCCATAATAGTTGAAACCAAAGACGTTTCTGAACTTGAAGTTGTTCACAAACCTTCCCTTGAAACTGAAGTTATTTTACCAGAACATTTGGACTTTGACCTGGAACATTCTGAAGTTGTTACTAAAATACCTCAGTCATCTGTTGTTCCTGAAACTCCATCTTTAGCACCAGAATTATTTTTCAGACTTGACGGTGAAATCCTTCCAGCTGGATTAATTGTTATAGAGGAAGAAGCTAAAGATGATTCTACCCCCACAACTCTACATCATTTTGGACCCAATCTATATCTTTATTCTGAATCTCTTCTTCGTTCCGCTGCTGCCTCTGATATACGACTTGATTCATTAGGTCAACTTTTGGTTCAGTTAACCATGGCAGAACAACCGCTAACATCCCAGACTACTTCATCTGATGCAGTTACGGTAGAATCCTTTGTTTCTACTTCTTCGATGTTTACTACCACCCCTGAGCCACATTTATATGGACAGTCGTCCATCTTCGCTGGTTACCACTCTATGTCTGGAATCCACTCGAGGGTTTCTTCTTGGCCATGGTCATCACCCATTTCATCGTTACGAATTTTACCTGGTTCTTCTTATCAAGGACAACAGTTTGATCCTGCATATCAGTATCAAACTAGGCAATTCAGTGAACAAAGACTCGTATATCCTCTTAACACTAGATTGCCACCATATGGTCAGCAATATGCCTATTCACAACATCCTCCCTATCAAGGAGGACAACCCTATGGTTATGTCCAGCCGTACCCAGGTCATCCTGAAATGAGAGTCTGTCAGTGGCAGCCAACTATGCCACCACAACCAAGGCTTGTGTATCCAACACAATCTATGTAAACTAAGCTGATTATATCGACCCAACCTGTCGTAACTATGGAACCACGGGTACAAGCTCAACCCGTTGTATCTCAAACTGTGCAAGTTAGTTTGGTTACTTCGTAACCACAAGTTTCGAGTCAGAAAACCCAAACTTCTCAAGTTGTTATGCAACAATTGCTTGTTTCTCGCATACAATTATCTCCGGTTAGTGTTCCATTATCTAGAGTGACTCAAGTTGCTACAGGTTTAGTTTATTCTCAGCCTAGTCAAACTGGCATTGGGCGGCAATATCAAACTTCACAACCGATACCCCAACAACCTTGGCAGCCACAGTATCCACAGCCTCCTTTTCAAAATGTTCAACCTCAGTATGGGCCTACTTTCCAAGCTCAACCTGGGCAAGGACAATATCAAGTGTATCAGGGTCCTGTGTATCAAGCCCAACCCGGTTACGAACAAATGCAAGGTCAACCTGGTTTTAATCAATATACTGGATATGTCCCACTTCCTTATCAAGGATATCCATTTTCTACGGGTATGCAAAGGCCTATGACATAGGTAGTTCCATCCTATCCCAGACATGTTCAACCTGATCTAAATTGGTAGTTGCCATTTGTGGCAACCCTAGAATTACCGGATTTAAACCAGCTTACCAATGATCCAATTTTTATTCACCATTGTGGCCAGTAATTCCTCATAAGTTTCCTTCTGATATTCCAAAGTTTAATGGAAATCATGGAGAAGACCCATCAAATCACATTATGACTTATCATTTGTGGTGTTCTTTGAGCTCCTTGAATGATGATTCGGTAAGACTCTGGCTTTTCTAAAGAACGCTCATTGGTTCAGCTGCTAAGTGGTATATCGAATTTCCTAGAGCTTCTTTTAATAATTTCACCCATTTAACCACTACCTTCTTGACCCACTTCCATTTACCCATTAGATATGAAACTGGAATGGAACATTTGACCAAATTTAAAAAAACGACTTCTACTAACATATTGGATCGTATTCATGAGTGGCATTGTCGTCGTCGCATGGTTAAAACCTATGTTCCTGATTAGCTTTTAGCTGAGTGGTTCATTAAGTCCTTATTGCCATCTATCACTTAGGATGTGGCTAAAGGTGGAGTTGTTACAGAAAAGCAAGTGATTTCGCATGCCCAGTACTTGGATTTGATTTACACACAATCTTGCACACTCTATGAAAAATTCCACATGCATTGCGCCTAAATCAATCCATTCCACCTCCATAATCAAATAGGGACTCTCATGCCAGAGACGGTGTGATCGGTTCCTTAAGCACGCAAATGACAAGTAGACCATCTGGTCAATCACTTGCCACAAATCAAACTGTAAATGCACCTGAGGTTCCTACTTCCCAGATTAATGTCATGTCATCTGACAAAGGTAAGAATCCAAAGCAACCAAGAAGCAAGAAGAAAGGGAAAAATGAAAAGAAAATTGTAAACCCTCCTCAAGAGAAATCATCTCATTCCTCTAATTAGGGAAAGAAACGTCATTATCCATGTCTAATATGTAATGACGAGCATTTTACAATGGATTTTCCTCACCGCTTAGAAGTTTCTAACTGTTAAATGCTTCTACCGCATCTGCAATGTGGACAGATCCATTTCCGAAGCTGGATACCAATATGGTTGCAACTGAAAATGCTTCCACTTCCTAGGAATTAATGTTATCCATCGCAAAACCTAAAGATGAGATTATGGTTCAGACACGTAGTAAAGATTATGGTAATCCACCATTGTCGTCAAATAATCAGGCCACTGATCAACCTGGTTCTTCAACTTCGACCGCATCGGAAACTATTCCATTGCCCATTGCACCAGAGTTAACAATGAAGCCACCTAAGGGAGTTGTGCATAAATCAACATTTAATCCTCGAGCTCAAGCTTCTCAAAATTATAACATAGTAGAATATCTTTCTCAATCTCCTTCTACTATGTCAACAATTGAGGTATTGCAAAATTACCCCTCCCAGAAGTAGGCTTTACTGTCAGAAATAGGTGGAATAGATCCAACGGATTCTAATCTTGTGGTTTTTAACCACTCAGGATATACACCACAATTACCAACTCAATTATCCTTTCAAATTCAGGTTAAAGCTCTCAACAAAAATATTCACTGAAGCATTGTCGATGAGGGAGATTCTACCTATACTATGTCAATGAGCTGCTGGAAAACACTGAGGTCACTTACGTTCTCAAGATCGCAAACCACATTGAAGGCTTTTGATGGAAGGACTTATACTTCATGTGGGATTTTGAATAGTTTGCAAGTAGAACTAGGGGGGAAAATGGTAACTGTTGAGATTGATGTGCTTGTCGAACCCTTTGATTACAACATTTTACTTGGACGACCATGGGTTTATGCTATGGTTGTTGTTGTTTCCACGTACTTTCATACGATTGCATTTCCTCATTAAGGTGGAATAATAGTTAGCGACCAAACCTCATTTTTTGCTTCTAGTTCTCAAGTTATGCGAAGAATTCTGTTTGTTAACAGACCCCTGCTTTCACTTCAATCTTTTGGTGTAGGTCTTTTTAAAGATCCCTCCTTAATGGGTACTTTCTCACTTCCTCCACCATCTGGAACTTTGGAAGTCGCGAGAGGCGATAAATGTAATATGTTATCCTCTACTTCATCTGATTTAAAGAGGATCACCAATAGTGTTGAAGATGAGAGTTTTGCTGAGGTTATGACACTAAGTCCCATCGAACTCGCATAGAAATTAATTTTTCTTGCTTGTACAACATTTGAAGATCCACAATTGCCAATTGTATGGGTATATCATTCACTTGAATACAATACTTCTTCCGATCCTTTTGCTTGTATATATTCTACAGATGAGGAAATCATCCAATCAATGATGATAGGAGAAGAACCTTGGGAAGATTATCATCATCATTCCCTTCCTCCAGATTCCGAGGAGGATTATTTAGATGAACTAGTACACCTTTCTATTGTAGATTTCTTTTCAAATTGTGTTAGATTATATTCAGTAGATTCTAAGCGTAATTTGTCTAACATAGAAGAAACCATTTCTATAGACATTTTGACCAAGCCTAACATTGTAGAAAACATTCATGTCAGCAAATCTTGTTCTCCTTTGGAACTCGATATTTACCGTGCTCTGTTTCTTGAATTGAGAGATGTATTTGCATGGTCTTACGAGGAGATGTCGAGCATTGATTCAAGCATTGTTGAAAATCAAATCAAAATGTACCCTAATGTCAAATCAGTACGACAATGGCTTCGACCTGTACACCCAAAGAAACTTGTTGCCATTAAGATAGAGGTTGAAAAACTTTTGCGTGTTGGCTTCATTTACCTTGTACCTCTTACCGATTGGGTATCAAATATTATTCCTGTGATGAAAAAACAAGGGACAATCCGAGTGTGTGTTTATTACCAGGATGTAAATAAAGCATGTCCAAAAGACAATTATCCTACACCCTTCATCGACCAAATTATTGACGAATGTGCTAGATGTGAAATTTTTTCATTCATGGATTGATTTTTCGGTTACAATCAAATCAATATTCACCCAGAGGATCAATCAAAAACTACATTTATTTGTCCCTGGGGCACGTTCGCGTATAGGAAGTTACCTTTTGGTTTGAAGAATGTAGGGGCTACTTTTTAGAGGGCAATGAATTATGCATTCCATGACATCAAGAACATCGTACAACCATATCTTGATGATTTGCCTGCTCATTCACGAAAGCGGATTGATCACCCATAGCATCTTAGAGCAATATTCTTACGATGCCGACACTAAAAAGTAAGACTCAATCCACAAAAGTATGTGTTTTTTGTTGGTTCTTGTCAATTGCTTGGATTTAGGTCTCAAAAGATGGAATTTGACTTGATCCAACTAAGGTTCAGGAAAATCTTGACTTGCCTCCACCTTTGAATTTATTAGAGTTACAAAAACTTCAAGGGAACACAAACTTTCTAAGGAGGTTCATTCCAAACTATGCTAAGTTTGCTAAAGGTTTTACTCGTCTGTTGAAGAAAGAGGTACCCTTCCATTGGGATCAGGTTGTGCAAGCTTCCTTTAGTGCTCTTAAAGATTCCCTAATTAGAGCATCATTAATGTATGCCCCAAACTATCAACAAGACTATTACTTCTATCTCGTTGTTGCAGATACAACCATCATAATGGTTTTAGTCCAAGAAGTAGATGGAATAGAACATCCTATATATTATCTGAGTTGTAATCTCAATGATACAAAAAGAAAATATTCATATGTGAAAAAAATAGATTTGGCGGCTCTTCAAGCTATTCAGATATTTTGTCACTATATTCTACTGCATAAAACTACAATTATCTCCGATTGTAACCCTATGACATACATTTTGTCAAGCCAATTGTTGGGGGGAAAGTTTTCGAAATGGATAGTTATATTCCAGGAATTTGATTGGAATTTGTTAAGTCTAAATCAAAGAAATCTCTCACATTTGCTGAGCTACTTCCTGATCTTCCCTCATCCTCCAACAATTCAACATCAAAAACATCAATCATGGATGAGTCTATGTTTCTCATTTCATCAAGTGATTCATGGTATGGAGATATACTTATCTATCTCCAGACCCAAGCTTTCCGACCTCATACCTCTCGCTCTAAATAGCGACATATCAAATACCAAGCCAAAAATTATCTGATCATTGGTGACATCCATTATCGTCGTGGTATTCATACGATTTTATGTAGGTGCCTCACTCATGAGGAGGCTGAGAAAGATTTGAATGATTGTCATTGAGGTGCTTGTGGTGGACATATTTCCGGATATGCAACAGCATAGAGAATTCTTCGTTCTGGATACCTTTGGCCAACAATATTCAAGGATTGTATAATTACCGTCAGAAGTTGTCATGCATGTCAAATATTCGATCAGAAAACTAGATTACCACCTGCCCCTTTGCATCCAGTAGTTGTTGTTGGATCATTCACAAAATGGGGTATAGATTTCATAACATGTAACCCCACCTCGACCAAGGGGCATGGGTATATTATAGTCGTCGTTGACGATTTTAGCAAATGGGTAGAGGCGATGCCTACATTAAACAACAGCGATGAAACGACTACATTATTTTTCTTCAACCATGTGGTTGCCAGGTTTGGTGTACCACAAGCCATAATTACAGATCATGGGTCACATTTTCACAATCACATGACAGTTGAGTTAGCTGCCAAATTAGGATTGTTACATGATAGTTATACTCCATATTATTCACAAGCTAATGGACAAGTTAAGGCTATCAACAAGGTCCTTAAGCGCATGTTACAACGAATGATTGGAGTTCACAAAAGAAAGTGGCATTTAATCCTGTACTCGGCCTTGTGGGCATATTGAAACTCGATGAGAAATGCTACCAGATTCACACCCTTTTAGTTGGTGTATGGTTTGGAAGTAGTCTTGCTGATTCAATGTGAAATTTCTTCACTCAAACTCATAATTGACCTACTACCTGACACTTCTGATGAAGAAGCATGTTTCTTGGAATTAATCCATCTGGATGAAACCCGTCATGATGCCGCATAAGCTAACAAAGCACACAAGGAACAGGTAAAGGTGCAATATGATCAAAATGTCAAGCCTCAAGTCTTCTTAGAAGGTGACATGGTCTTGCTTTATGATCAGGAGTCGAATAAAATTGGTACAGGAAACTTTGAACCATTTTGGATGGGCCCTTACATTGTTAAGCACATTTTGATGAAATGTGCCTATGAGTTAGTAGATTATGACAGAGTTCCATTGTCTAAGCCTAGAAATGGGTTGTATTTAAAAGTTACTATGCTTAATTGAGTATGGTAAACCTCATGTATCTATGCATGAATTGCATGTGTGAGTGTGTTTCTTTTAGGATTTTTATTTGGTTAAGTAATCCACTTCGCATTTATTGCAGATGTCAAACTTTTCGGAACCATTTGCTGGTTACGCGGATTGTGCTAGTCATAGTACGCAGAACCTATCTTCTGCAGCATGGGCCATTTTCACTCTGAGTGGTGAGTTAATGAGTTTTAGAGGGATTTGTATTGGTTGGTCAACAAAAAATATCACTGAGTATAGCACATTGATTGAACTTCTCTCTGATGCCATTTCACTTAACATTCGTTGAATTATCATTAGGCTGGACTCACAGCTCGTTGTGCTACAAGTTATTAGCATTTATACTATCCATAACCCAGCAATTCATCGTATGTTCCTTAGAGTTCGTATTTTGGAAAGGTATTTTGAGTTTATTCAATATCACCATATTTCCAGAAGTCTAAACACATTAACCGAATCTTTAGCAAATTGTGTTAAATAGACATTTGCAACATATGTAAAGTAAATATTTTCAATTAACATCATCAGTTGAATAGGTTTGCATCACTCAACCATAATAAAACCCTGAATGATAACTGTAAAAAAATTTTACAAAAATTTTGTGTCCAAGACAAAAATTGGTCATCTGAGCCAAAAACTAAATGTATGTAGGAATGATCTTAGTAAGCTAGTGGTGCTCATGATAGCAGGTCACTGCCTGCGCTATCATGAGAAAAAGTCTCATACAATGACCAATCATACCGATGGTGTGGCATTGCAATTGCATAGGTAGCTCCTCGATTCGGATATCTGAAATACCCAAGGTTAAACCCTCTATGTGATTTTCTAATTTAGCTAGAGTCTCGACCAAATCCAAGTCTCGGAGAATCGCTCTCCCTACAGATATTTGTGCTAGTCCAGCTACATCTCGTGGGTCTCCAACAGGTCGAACAGGTCTGATATCTGTGTACATAAAAAAATTGATTTTGTTTAGTCTTGGAGTTAATCAAAAACACAAAAAATGCAAAAACTTTAAAATTAAAAACACTTGATCAAACAATTTACCAATAACACCCCATATTGCTACATCTGGTAGTGGTAAATCTAGATCGCCACAGAAATCCATTCTTGAATATGAATATTTTGCGAAAGTCATATCTTTTCAATTGAGCCATTCAAAGAATGTAGAGGTAAAAACGATCGTAGAGTAGGCACCATGCCTAGCCATTAGATCTGTCCACCTCCGCAACCATGGGTCTCTTGGTTTAGATACACCCAGTGAAATGAGTTGTGGTTGTAGGAGAGGTATTCTCTCCAAGGCAAAAGAGATCACGATTGATCCATAGCCGAAATTTATGAGCTTTCCTTTTTTCACCTTGGTCAGTTGCTCTTTCACAAATGAAAGGACAGCCCCGCACCAATTGAATACTTTTGGCTCTAAACATTCTCAGGCATACTACATGTTGACTTGGTGGCCAAATGAACCGCGGAACTACCAGACAATTTTGCAATGGTAAGAAGGATCGTCCTTGGCGATAAATCACTAAGTTCCTTGGTAAGTATCTTTCCATATCTGCTAGTTTGGGCACCTTGCCTACAGAACTGTCGCACATAATATTTCACTCGTCTACCTCTATGGGCAAGATCTGTTAGTGAAATGGGGGCACCTCACCTTGACAGTCCAGTTAGGAAGTATATATCATGGATGGTAAAAGGGATTTCTTTGTCTCGAATGTGAAAAGTGTTCGGTCCCTATAATACTAGTGATTACCCCATTACTATTGTAGTTATACCCCTTATTTATATTGTTGTGCCCCTATTACCCCCATATTGTTATTTCTGTGCCCCATAGAATCCCTCTATTGCTATTTTTGTGGCTTTATATTATTATTGTTGGGTCGGCTAGATTATATTGTGACTCCTTAGACTCCTATATATAGAAAGGAGGTTTTTTCATTTGTTTCATCGAACAATTGTTCATTTATGTAATGTAAAGGAGGTTTCCACCTCGAAGAGGCTGAATTCTAAGGGGTTGACCTATCTTTTCTATCTTTTCTTGAGCTAGTTTCATAGCATTTGGTATCAGAGCTTTGGATTCTAGGGTTTCGCTGCTCCAAACAGGTCATCGTGGTATTTTCACTATAACTTTTTTTCTGTGACGGTTCAGAATTCGCAAACAAAACCCATTTGAGAAGAAATCGTGTTGAATCTTGCGTCCGAATTTCAGAGCTTTTTGCGTGATATTTGCAGAGATATGATCTGAGGAAGTTGGTCTTTCTGCAGACTCCTAAATTACATTCAAAACAGGTGACCTGGGGAAAATCATCATAACTCTCTTTCTGAGAATCGGATTCAAATTTCGTAAGAAGGTACAGAACGAGGACAAACTTTAGTTTCTTATGTGCAGTTTTCAGATCCAGAGGTCGAAACAGTGACTCGTGGCATGTTGTACAAGTTCGCTCTACTGAACTAGTCTATAATCAAGTCACTGTGGGAGATTTCGCATAACTCTTCCTTGGAGAAACCAATTTGGGTCAGACTTGTGGAATTGGAAAGAGGACACAAAGGGCTACTACAGATCACAAATTCAGAACTACACGATCGTAAAGTATAGAGATACATCTGAGGTAATATCAAGCTCCTACAAAGTGAAAAAAGGTGTGTAGATTTTCTTAAATTTTTGCTTAAGCTTGGTTTGAAAATTTATTTTGAAGGAATTCAAGGGGCATAATAGAGAATTATTATCGGTAACTGATGCCCCGAGGAAAGAAAATGCAAACGCCTAGTAAGGAGCTTGGAAGCTCTAGCATGACTCATGAAGAAGAAGAAGAAATGTTATATGATATATCAAAATTACAAGAACAAGTGCAGCAAGTGTCACTTGCACAAAAAGCGACAGAATCTAAGATGGATGGTTTAAGGAAATATGTAGAAGCTAATATGGATGGTTTAAATAAAGGCGTAGAAGCTAAAATTGATGGCATGGATGATAAGATGGAAGAATTGAAGATAAATATGAATAAGTTGCTACAAGAAATGGTCAATAAGGGTGAAAGGGTACTAAAGGACTCATTGATGAGAACAAAAGAAATGTTTTAATCTGATTTTCCATAACTCTAATGTGGATCATAAGACTCACCATATTCCAAAAATCGATATGAGGAAGTTTGATGGCAAGGATCTGCCACATGGTATCACAGATGGAGCAGGTTTCTTCGATCCAATAATGTGCCAAAACACACAAAAGGTACGTATGGCAACTTTATATTTGGAACCAAATTAGTTTGTATGGTATCAATGGCTTTGCTCTCGTAAACCATTTATCACTTGGGCAATTTTATGGAAGAATTAATAGCACATTATGAGGATACAAAAAGCAACACTTTTTTTAGCCAATTGATAAGTCTCAAACAAAAGGGTTCAATAATGGAGCACATTGAGGAGTTCCAAAAATTGACATAAGGGTAAAAGATATTCCAGAGGAGCATAGGATTGATGTGTTCATATGGTCTTTAAAGGATAATATCCAACATGATGTTCGCCTTTGGGAACATGATTCATTAGAGAAGGCATTCAGGTTAGCAAGAAAAATGAAAGCAAATTATGGCAACCAAGAAGTATACCACTCACAACTATAAAGATGGAAGTGTTCTCCCTAGTCTTCCACAACCTATAAGGTTGACACCACAACAATTGGAAGAAAAAAGAGCAAAAGGGCTTTGTTTCAGTTGTGATAGTAAATACACTAAAGGTCATAAGTGTGCTGAGAAGAAATTATTCTACATAGATTGTGAAGAGGAAGAAGAAAAGGAGCAAGAAAGGTCAAAAGAAGAGGATATACTTCAGGAACAAAGCCTAGATGAAGAAGAAATGAATCCGACCATATTTTGTAATGCATTGGCGGGAATTACCACTCCTCAAACCATCAAGATAGAAGGACAAATCAAGAAGAAAAAGGTAATAGTGTTGATTGATTCAGGAAGTACCCACAATTTTATTCATTGTAAGGTAGCAAAAGAATTGAATTGCTTCCTATATCCAGCACTAGAGTGCCAAGTGATGATTGCAAATGGAGGAACAATAAATTGCTCTGGAAAGTGCCATAATATCAAGCTATCGATGGGAGAATATATATTGACTATCTCAATGATTTCCATTCCAATGGGAGGTGTTGATGTTGTACTAGGAGTCCAATGGCTCCAGTCCTTGGGTACAATAGCTTTTAATTTTCAAGAACTTTTCATCAAATTTTCTGCGGAAGGAAAGGAAGTTGAATTAAGGGGTATTTCAGGGAAACCATGAAGGATAATTAGCTCTAATGGTATGACAAAGCTTCTAAAAAAGGGACAAATGTGTGTAATTGCACAATTATGTTCGCTAGATGTTTCCACATCGGAATCATCTATTTCTCTAGATCTCCAAAAAGTCCTGGACAATCATTCCAAGGTATTTGAGACTCCTAAAGGTCTCCCATCTATGCATGATCATGATCATGCTATTCATCTAATTCCAGGAAGTGTTCCTCCAAACATCAGGCCGTACGGATATCCCTATGTCCAAAAGAGTGAAATTGAATGTATGGTTGCAGAAATGCTAGAGGCTGGTATAATTCAACCGAGTCAAAGTTCTTTCTCTGCTCCAGTAGTATTGGTGCACAAGAAGGATGGATCGTGGCGCATGTGTCTGGATTATAGGGAGCTCAACAAGCTCACTATTAAAGATAAGTTTCCCATTCCTGTCATTGATGAATTACTGGATGAATTGCATGGATCAATTTACTTCACCAGTTGGATCTTCATTCAGGATATCATCAAATCAGAATGAAGACTGAAGACATTCCGAAAACAACATTTATAACTCATGAGGGTCATTAT
>APFE030032509.1:12416-32455 GCA_000404065.3 Pinus taeda | reverse complement strand
AGTGAGAAATATTCAACAAAAAATCAGCAAGCAAATTTACAACTTATCTCTTTTCCCGTGCCTCACAGCAAACTGGAAATTACAGCAAACAGGACAATAATAAATGTTGTACGACCTCCTTGATTTTCGTGCCCACTTTCAGCGTTAAATGCTGTTGTACGACCTGCATTAAATGCGATGTACTGACTGCAATAAATGTGTTGTACAGACCTCGATTTGCGTGCAGAAAAATAGAAAATTGCTCCTAGATTTCTGTGCAAACCACTCCTCAATTTCTGTGCAAACTAGTTGTACGAATTTCTAGAAAATCATGCCAAAATCAGCCTTTCACTATGTGCTGAATCAACTGTACAAATCTGCTCAACTGTTGCCTTGGAATGTGTGCCAAGCTACTGTCTCCTTCTCCTCCTTGTCCAGAAATCTCCCTTGCTCTCTTGCTCTCCTTCTCTCAATCTGCTCATGAAAGAATGAATGACCTTTTCCTCCTTTAATCTAACCCTAAGTGACTTTTGGGAAACCCCTAAATCCAATGGCTGAAATAGATTGAGATCTAGGGCTGAGATTAAATGCTCATTTAAATCTCACTTTCTATTTTTTAATTCACCCCACTTTAATAAAGACCCACTTAGTCATTTATTTCCAAAGTCACTTTTCCTTTCTAATTTTACATTGACTTTATTAAAGTCACTTTAAAATTAGAATTTAGTAACTTTATCACTTAAAGTCACTTTTAAATTAGATTTGACTTTATAAAAATTATAAAGTCACTTTAAGACAAAAATTAAATTCTTTTGGACACTTTTCCCTAGGCCAAAGATCAAAGCCTTAAGGAACCACCTATCCTCCGGTACCAAATTTCAACACTCCCTCTTACCGAGGAAGGTGTTCCTCACCACATCCATTTTGTCTCTGAAGTAGACATGTTTGCCCCATGGTAAGTTGGTAAGAATATCTGCAACCTGCTCATCAGTGAGAATGTACTCAAGCTTCATAGCTCCCTTCTAAACATAGTCTCTAATGAAATGATATTTGATCCTGATATGCTTTGAACTGTCATGAAATACTGGATTCTCCGTGAGTTTAATGCAACTCTGATTATCACAGTAAATCACTGAAGGTCTCAACAGCTGACCAAATAAGCCAAACAACATCTTGCAAAGCCAGATGGCCTCACAACTAGCTAGACTGGCTGCCATATACTCTGCTTTCGCTGAACTCAATGCTACTGACTGCTACTTCTGGCTGAACCATGACACTACTGCCGAACCCAACCCAAAACATCACCTTGAAGTGCTCCTCCTATCAGAAGCGCAACCTGCCCAATCAGAATTAGTATAACCTGCCAATCTCACTTCATCGCCCTGCCTGTAGTCCAGACCATAATCCACTGTCCCCTGCAAGTATCACAAAATGTGTTTTGCAGCCACCTAGCGAACCTTCCTAGGCTCACACATAAACTGACTCATCGTGTTGACTGCAAAACAAATATCTTGTCTAGTGTTGACCAACTACATCAAGGAACCAATCAGCTGCCTATACAATGTGGGATCCACCAACTCAAAATCCGAAGCATGAAGCTTCTTCCAATTGGTGATCATCAGTGTTGACATGGATTTACAATCCTCCATTTGGAATCTACCAAGGATGTCCACAATATACTTCCCCTGCCCCAGGAAGAAATGCCCCTCCTCCTGCCACACCTCCAAACCCAAAAAGTAATGCATCAAGCCGATGTCCTTTATCTCAAACTTCGCCGCAAGATCTCTCTTGCAGTGCTCTATGAGTCTCTCTGCACCTATAATGATCAAGTCATCAACATACAACACCAGAATGAGAGGCTCCTCACCTATCACAATATAGTAAAGGTTCGGATCTCCGTCACTCTTTGTGAAACCCATCCCTGCAAGTATGTATCTATCTTGGAGTATCAAGCTTTGGGAGCTTGCTTCAGGCCATAAAGGGCCTTCTTCAGTCTGCACACATGGGACTCCTTCCCCTACACCTCAAATCCCTATGGCTACTCAATGTACACCTCCTCCTATATGAAGCCATTGAGAAATGAAGTCTTCACATCCATCTAGTGGATCTTCCAACCCATCTCTGATGCTATCGATATAATGGAGTGGATCAAAGTATATCGAGCCACAGGAGCGAAGGTCTCCTCATAATCAACTCCCTCTACCTGGTAGAACCCTCTAGCCACAAACCTCGCTTTGAATTTCTTAATGTTGCCATCTGCAACATGCTTTACCTTGTAAAGCCATCTGGAAGTAACCACAGATTTTCCCTCAGGCCTCAGCACCACCTCCCAAACATCATTCTTCATGATAGAAGAATGCTCCTCCTACATGGCCTCTCTCCAGACCTGCTGGCTAGCTGCCTCCTCATAGCTAGAAGGCTCAGAGTCAAGGATGCTGGTAGCCATTACCATATAGCTACAAAACCTCTGAGGTGGTCTGCTCTCTCTGACCGGCCTCTTAGGCTCAGTAACAGATGTGGCATCTCTCAAGGTGTCCTGAAGCCACATGGGCTTCCTCTTCCCTGAGCATGCTTCTCCCATAGGAGAATAAAACTCCTCCTCCTCATCACCATCAGTAGCCTGAACTCCTGACTGCCTGTCTGTTGTCCTCCTGCCCACACCTGAACCTGTAGAAGCTGAGGTACCATGTGAACTATCCATCAGTGGAATCCCTAGTGAACTGCTCTGCATGTTGCCCAGAGCACCACCCGTCTGGCTCATCGAACCACTGCTCACTGACGAACCTGACATCGTCCTAGATGTACCTCTATATCCTCCTAATCCCGGCCCACTGGATCCCTGCGACTGACTCAACTGCTGCTGAGGGTCTGGCTGATCCAGATACTCTAACTCCCGTGACCTCCTATCAGAAGAGGCTCGGAAAAATATTTCCAGTAGTATATCATACTCTCGTAACCGGTTTTTGGATCAAAAGATATGATCGAAATGAATGAGTGATTCTTGGTTATGCATGTTTTGAGATCAGTTGCTACACACAATGACAAGTTTAGTACAAGACCCGTTTCTAAAAAATTGGTAAGGAATTTTTCAAAAGTGAAAGACATTTTTGTCCATCACATACCGAATAATAGAAACGTCCTTCATTTTATGCACATGTGATACTATGTGGGAGATATGAAGTGATATTTGGAGCCTACATTAAAACAAAGAAAATGTTTCATATCTTTTACTGTTTTAGTAATTTTAGTGCAGTGTCATTTTACAACAGATGGAAAGTAATTTTGAAAACCCCAAGGTGGTTTTTCTTAACCACAAGCTATATAACAAAAAACTCTTTCAGTTTATTCACAGGTGTTGTGAATTGGGATATGTGACTAGATCTTTACAACTCATTTTCACAGATTTAATTTTTTAATGATTTTCTATTTTAGAGATGACTGTATGGCACAGATTCCGAGCAATTGGAAACGAATTTCCAAAATTTGAGAGATTTTTTTCTCCAAAATGACCTTATCTACAAAAACCTCATTCTGTTTTGTAACAGGTGCTATGATTTAGGAGATACGAGTTCATCTTCAACACCTATTTTTTAGAAATTCGGTCCAAGTTTAATGTAACTGGTTCTATTTTGAAGAAAATGGTTGAGCTCAATTCCCTTAGTAAAAGGATGAAAAAATGTATATATTTTATGAATTTCATAGTGTAGAGGTTGGATTTTGGTAGCAGAGAGGTTGTCTTGGCTTTGTGTAAAAATTTTCCTTAATATCATTTTAATAAAGCAGTGTTTTGCCCTTTGGATCTAGGATTCATCACGGTGCTGATGTTTAGTATGCTTTTCTTGTAATTCATTTAAACATTAAGTTTTGTCTACCTTGTTATAGAATTATCTAAGTAATATGTTAGGAATTCAATCGTAATGATGCTCTTTTCATGATGATTTTGATGTTAGTTGTAATGGTTGTCTTATGCAGAATTCATCCTTGGCTAGATGCTCTGTTGAGCAACCTCGTGATTCTTTTTCATCTAAACTTGTTGTTGCAGATTCATCCTTTGTCTGATGTCTACAGGGCAGCGGGCTTTCTCCCCTATACTTCTCACATTTATAATCTTCACTTGGTTGAACATAGCACTTAATTTCCCCCAGGTTTTCCAGCAGAAACTAACATCGATTCCATAGTCCAAATCATCTTTTCTCTTGTTGTTTCGACCCAAAACAAATTCAACAAAATCCTTTGAGCTACTATACCTAGCCTAAATTCTAAATTAAATTCAGTCATCTCAAGCCCTAATTGCTAATGTCCTAATTGAGATTGACAAGGAGAGAGCCCTCTCCCAACCTAGTAGGGCTAGCTACCAAGTTAAGCGTGGTTTGATGTAACCCTAGACCTTTCTTTTTTCAGCCTAAGGTAGATCTAGGCTCTAACACCTTCAACATATACCTAGGGGGGATAGTATTGGGTATAGAGGGAGGTACCCAAGGGAATAATGTAATAACAGTATGGGCCATAGTTAATAAATAAAATGGTTAACCTACATCATGTAAGCGACCGCGAGTAGTTAGCAATAATGTAATAAGCCCATTGTATTAGATATATGGTATTGAGAGAACCACGGTAATGACCCATGGTATTGTAAGTAGGAGGCCTATATAGAGGCTAAAGATTGCCCATGGAGAGACTGTCAAGGATTATTGTATTGGCAACCATATGGCTTATGGAGTGTTCTCCTACGTTAAGGGGTGATTGTAAGGTGTTACCCTACCTCAAGGGTTTGATAAATAAAGAGAAGCATTTTCATGTTATATTATTGGATTGATCTTGTTATTTCTCGGTTATATTTCTATTATCATATATTTTTAGGTCAGGTATATTATAATTTTTCATCCATTCATTCGTCATCTCTAAATATCTGGAGAGTTTATTTTATTTTTGAAAAAAATTGCAAGTAAGTATCTTTTTCAGCAAAGACTCCATATTCCAAGGAGAAGACACTTGGACCTGCTTGTTCTCTGTATCCCACAGGGGGAATTAGTCCCTAGATGGAGTCGATGTTGTACCATTATTTGGTTTTGATAAGTTAGTATATTAGCCAATAATTACTTTAAAATGTTAAATTAGGATGTGGATGCAAAAGAAAATAAATTAAAATGTTAGGCCAATTTAACATTTTATAGGCATCCATATCAATAAAATGATAGTTGTTAGCTGCCCTAAATATATAAGGCAAAAGGAAAATAAAATGTTAGGGAAGTAAAAATAAAAGAATGGCTTCATTTCATATTTTTATAAATGCACAGGCTGCTAGTCAAAATGTGCCACAAGTCAAATATCAAGTGTTATTTTCACGTGTAGAATAAAAAGGCAAAGGAGAAAAGGTTTTAATGTAAAGAGTTATATATCAATTAATTTTGTTATATGAATTCTCTATCCCTAAGTTTTAAAAACCCCAAAGTTCCCCCTTCGTTCATACTTTGGTGTATTAATCACCTATTCCTAAGTTTATTACACCCCTCATACATTGCAAATATTCCCCACTATGCAGTAAATAAACTCTTGCCAGCCCCACCGGGTGTCCCATCTCATCATGTTAACTCTCTGCCACCTCTCACTCCATCTCCACCCATCTCTCAAGATCTGATGGCTCACATGGCATTTCAGTCCTCCCTCACCATGTAAAGTTTACCATCGGGGGGTGGGGGGTTCGAAATAGTCAGTATACGAAATCACGCCTGCTCCTATTTGTCAACACCATATCTTTTTATACCCCCCTCGAGTGAAACCACTAGCTGCTCTCCCCCCCTCTGAAAATAAATTTCTCTCATTCTCGATACCACTCTTCTACCTGTTGGCTCTTGCCACTCCTCTTCTGCCACGCCATTCACTCGTTAACTCCACCAATTACATATGCTCCCTCCACTTGACCTGCACTGCCTTCAATGGAAAAGCCACACTGTTATATAAACCCCCATTTCACTTGTTAATAGGTTAGTGAATTCATTCACTATCACTGTTATTGCTTTGTTATAGGTTTGCTGGACTAAACTCTGACATTTTCACCCATCGGTGACATTGTCTCCTAAATCCTTTTCAGCCTATTTCCTCTGTACTTTCCCCCAAAACCTAACTCCTCTCTCTGTATTAAAACCTCAAATCCAATTTTCACTCTTGTCCTTACCTTTATTCCAAGATGCCTCCAAAAGACAAGGGATTAGAGGAACCTGTCAATCCTTTGATCTATCCTGCCATTGATTTTCACCATATCCCTTTGGCTGATAGAGACCTTAAAATCCATGTAACTCTCTAAAATTTGACCACTTTGATATGTATTTCTGGCTCGAGGACAAATGCATTGAAAAATTCGATGACATTCAGCTGTGGGAGTCCAATTTACCCCACTATAGTTTTCCTTGTACCCACAGCACCCCAAAATTTGTAAGGAAGTGTCATGCATCCTATTTGCCAAGCCAAAGGGCCATCATTACCCCCACTAGAGAAATTTTGTTTACCATCACTCTTTAAGCTATAGACCAGATGATGCAAGCCCCTACAATAAGGAATGTAACCCCCTTTTCCTATGAAGCACTTCTTGAACTATACCAGAAATTAGACTTTTCTAAAAGGGCCAAAACCATGGAACATTTCTTGAGAGAAGATGCCTCATTGACAAAGAAAAATGCTCCCTATCCCTCCTCTATTTTCCCCAATAGAGACAAACAAATCATCACAAGTGTCTCCTACCTCCTTGGATACTACTCTGATGAATGGGTAGATGAGGCCATCATAGGATTTCTACCCATTTTCTCTGTTCATTCTAAGCCCTCTATCATGTTTAACTTTAGCCAATTTCTTGTAGATTGAATTCATCAATATCTTATAAAATTTCCAACTAAGGAGGTATTCAAATATTCTTTTGTGTTAGTTTATATGTTCTTATGCTTTCAGGGAGACAACATCAACCTTGCTTTACAAAAGTTGGATGGAAATGGAAACCAATAGTCAGTCATCTTTTGGACTACTCTGATGATGAAGGAATAAAAGGAATACACATATAAACAATTCATATAAATGTTTTTGCATGGAGAAAATACTCTCCTAAGTAGGAGAATAGAACTCAGGATCAATGAGGAAATTATAGAGGTGTTGTAGCTATTAAACCAAGTTCAGACAAGGGATTGGTACCTCTACCAAAACTATACAGAATTGAGAATATTTGGATGTGAGATTGCACCTTATAAGCCACCTAAATTCCTCCCAATGAGGACTTTTGCTATAGAGTACATAAGGTAGATGCTCACTATGGATGAGATCGATTTTGTAGCTACCAAGAAGAACTCCCCATTCAAAATCAAAACACTGATTGGGCGTTTCATTTGCAACAATAGGGCAACAGGGGAAGAAGAAGATAAGATTCTAAAGGAAGTACAGTTCGGCCTAAGCTTCACCTGGTCATAGGATCCATTAGGGATCAATTCTAAATTAAGAGTAGAAACCAAATATACTCCTTATTTTTACACTACTAGACTAGTGATAGAAAAGTACAAAAACTAGCTAGAATGGGTTGAGAATACCCTACGAGAGGTAGAGGAGTAGCTGGTATCATCCTCTATAGTTCAGACTCCTACCATGTAGGAGAAAACAATTAAGATAATAAGAGAAGAAGAGTGCCCTTTAGGGACTGAAATTTTCAGTGAAGGATTTAAAATTATGTATAAAAAGAAGGCCAATCTTAGTTCCAAACCAAGCCTCAGCAAATATTCAGAGGAGGATAAAATTATCACCACTAATTAGCCACTTGTTTCCTCATTAGTGGGTGATCAAACCACATTGTCTCCCACTACCTCCACCTCATCACAAGAGAAGCAACAAGTTATGCATACCAGCACATCTACTAGAGGGGAGATAGAGAAAAGTGTAATGGACATTTTCAAGGAGATAAAAGTAAGGAATAAAGCCTTGAAGATTAATACCTACAATCAGTTCTGGAAGTAGACTACCGGTGCTCAAAGCAGACTATTGTCAACCCTTGATTCAGAGAAAGGGAAAATGAAAATGGCATTCCTCAAGGCACAAGTTCCCCAACCCAAGGCAGTATAAGACTACAAGAAGACAACATTTGAGTTTGATGTGAAAGATATACATCCCATTGACCAAATGGATATGCATAAGTAGACCGGGGAAATGATATTTTCCACTGTCACTAGCATTGCTATGAGTTTGTCTAAATTGTAGGTTACATTAGCAAATTTCCAAACACAACTGAATATGTCCAATCACAACTGAATCAAATGGAGATAGAAAAGGAAAATTTGATTAAATAGAAGGAGAAAGCTCCCAAAATGAATTTTCTCCCTTTCGAAGCACTCCCTATCAAAACTATTCCTACAACCATATCTTCTACAACAAGTACAAGGGATGTTGGAGATCAGTTGGCAAATGTAGTACAAAACATGTCTCTCTAGATTGAAGAGATCAAAAAGTTGGAGGATCAAGTGAAACATCTACAGGATCATCAAACAAAGAATGAGACTTTTGATGCAACAGAGGTACAGAGAGCTCAAAATAAGATAGAAGCATGGAATAAGTCAACAACTAAGTCTTCTATTGGCTACACAGTGGCCCACGTTAAAGAAATCATATGGAACAATATCATTGAAGAAATAGATGAAATTTGGCCATGTATCCAGATAATATTGGAGAAGAAGGAATTGATGGAGAAAGTCAAGCAAACCATTTCTATTATTAACAATGAATTGGGAGAAATGCTTGCTACAACCAACAGCATCATAAAGTTCCTCAATTCCAAAAAGATATATGAGCTGGATGATCTCGGACTAGATGACAGAACAAAAACCATCCGGGAGGTAAATATTTTCTAACAAAGAAGAACTTGGTTGTACAACTAACAAAGAAGTGTCACACTCTAGAGGTAGCAGTTAACAGGTTTTTAACTCAAATAAATTCATTGAGCAAGAAATGTCTACCTTCCTTATTTGTGATCAATGAAAAATTAATAACCAGGGAAGACTACAGGAAGAAGATTCAGGACATTGCCACAGATATAGCTAAGTCTTCCAACATCAAAGGTTCTATGTCAGGGAGATCTTTTTATGAAGCTATCATCAACATAAGTTTTATCCAACATGAGATAAAAACACATTTTTGCAGTAAAACCCACTTTTGATCGGTATACTAAGGTAGATGAAATCTACCACAAGGTAACAAAGATTGCTATTCTAGATGAAGAGCAGTGGGATAAGTTGTGTGAATTTGAGGATTAAAAAGACAAGTCAGCTTCACCAGTGAAACACCTAAATAGTGGCCACTCAGCAACTATTCTCCTTCAAAGCAGGGCCAGATGTTCAGATCACTTGAACAAATACATTCCTTTTGATCGCATTACTTCTTTTCTATTAGTTCTAGGTCAATAATACAATGTCATGTCACTCAGGAATTAATTGTAATATTTTTGTAATTTTGTTTAACTACTTCAGTATGTTGAAGTCTTCAAGGTTGAACCCTTGGACAAGTTATCAAGTAGATTTGTACTAAGATGGAGCATTTTTGAGATTATAAAAGATTGCAAATTTACCTCATATAGTCTATCTCTCACTGAGTTGTATTTCATCTTGTTTATTCATTATATCTTCTTCATATAAATCATGTCTTTTGCAGTTATACGATTTAAAATTTAATTGAATTCCAGTTTCATTTTACATCCTCTGTGAAGTTCTAATTTAAGTAAGAGATAAATTTATAGAACTATCTGTTATTATAAATTCCTCTTCGAGAATAAATTGCACTAGATCTCTGTGATAGCCTGTTGATATTTTGTTGATTAAGAAAACATTGTTTTCTTAATTTCTTCTTATAAATGGTTAAATACTCAGTTTGAATATTAAATCAATTATAGTTCTCCATATTATCCTTATCCATCCCACTAAAATCAAAATAACCATGTTCATGTAAAGAAAAACATTTTATTTGATGAATATTCTATCTAAGTTTAAAGCACCTGTTTATAAACAATTCACTAGTCATCCAATCATTTAAAACAACAAAACGTTATAGATGCTTTGGCATAACAAATTGACCTTAGGTTATCTCAAAGGACAACACAAGGCAACCGAGTATATCATAGTATTGAATTAACTTTTATACCATAGGCATAGCCATCGCTGTCGGTAGGTGTCCATAGCCTCAACAGGGATGACTTTTTAACCCATTGAGATGCTAGTGTCCCATCTATTTGTTGTGTGGGAAATCATTTCTGTAGATAGAAATTCTACCCCTATGGGAGGATCTAACAACAAAATAGACAAATATTTGCAAAATTTCCTTATTTATTTCAAAAAATACAAAGGAGGATAAATGACTTACCTCACTCTAATGCTAATGTCTTTTGGTGTCCTTCTCGATCTTCTCGCTTCCAAGCTCAATCCTCTCTACACCATTGTAGATGAATACTTGCAAGGAAGATCAAACAAAGGTGACAAATACATACATAGCATAATTCATTCTAACATAAGCTATGTGACAGATCAATGAGTATCACACTAAATGAGTAATAATAGACACACTTATGGGAAGAAAACACATAATGTAGTATTTATATAAAGTAAGGGAAGCAGACAACCACGTAAGCCTTGATGTTTGAAGCCTCCTTTAGATGAGTTTCCATGTCCTAGCCAAGCCCTTCGAGCACTCCTTTGTCCTTAGAAAAATGGGAAGCATTTATGCATGGTTTCAACATAGGAAGGAAAACAAGCAATAACCAATTAGCTGTGGATAGTAGGGATCTCATTTAAAGGGAAGGAGAGGGAGTTAAGGAGCCACTAAAGGAGGGAGAGGTTCCACAACTCAAGGGAATATACCTAAAAGTAGGATCAAGAACAAGAATCAGAATCTCACTCTAATCCTTATTCACCTATAACCAACTCACCGTTCTCGAGAATTCTAGTAAGAGAAGCTTCTTCTCCACTTTAGGAAAAATTTCCTAAAGGCTTTCAACACAACTTTCCCTTATAAAATCCATGCTAGTAGTGCTAGGTCAACATAATGCAATAAGTTACCAACATGGGTCACCAGTGGTGCAAAATGTGTTGATCGTGAAAACTAGGTTTTTTACAAGCTTTCTAAGAAATATTTCACAAAAAGTTTTTCTTATGTTCTTCAAGGATGCTTTTGAACATGTTTCATGGTTAATACACTGATAACTTTCATCATTTTGATGCTTTAGGTTATGGGACGGGAAGTGTGATAAAATATTGTGTAACAGATGCCCCATGAAGGTAGAACGAGAAGTGATGGGTGAAATGCTTTACATGTCAAGGCAATGACCCAGAGAAATACCATAAGGAGACCTAAAAATAAATCATGACATATCTAATGTAATCCTAATAATACATCTCTGAATAGGAATCTAATAATACATGAATCTCTGATATGGATGTAGCCATCAGAATAGAAGGGATCATATGTATGGACCCACGACATGGATGCAACCATCCGAATAAAAAGGATCATGTGTATGGACCCATAGTACGGGCACAACCATATGTAGAGAAGGAACCATGTGTACAATCATGAATAACTAATACCTCTGTTGTAACATGATTTGCTTTTGATAAGCTAGTATATTAGCTAAAAATAATTTCAAAATGTTAAGTTAGGATATGGATGCAAAAGAAATAAAAGTTAAAATGTTAGGCCAATTTAATGTTTTATAGGCACCCATATCAATAAAATGTTAGGTGTTAGTTGCCCTAAATAAAGAAGGAAAAAGAGAAATAAAATGTTATGCAAGAAAAAAGAAAAGAATGGCTTCATTTCATATTTTATAAATGCACAGGATGCTAGTCAAAATGTGCCACAAGTCAAATATCAAATGTGATTTTCATGTGTAGAAGAAAAAAGGAAGGATTAAAGGTTTTCTCTAAGGTTTTATATATCAATAAATTTTGGTATTAATCCCTATTCGTAGGTTTTAAATCCAAAAATTACCCCTTCGCTCATATTACCATCCACCCACTTATACCTATGTTTTAACATCCCTCTCATACACCAAATATTCCCCTTATGCATTAACTCATTAATTCCCGACCCCACTAGGTTTCCGTCCCGTCACGTCACAATTAACTTTCTACCACATCCCACTCCATTTCCACCCATCTCCCAAGATTTCATGTCCCACATGACATTTTGGCCCCCCCTTACCATCCAAACTTTACCATCGAGGTGGGGGGGGGGGGGGAGTCTGAAATGTGTGGTATATGAAACCACACCCTCCCCTATATGTCAACGCCAAAGCTTTTCAGACCCCCCTTGAGTGAAACTGCTAACCACTCTCCCCTCCCTCCGAAAAGATGCTTCCGTCACTTTCTATACCACTCTCCTACCCATTGTGCCCCTTCCACTCACCTTCTGCCACGTTATTTTCCCATTAATTCCACCAAGTAAAATCGCTCCCTCCAAAATTAACCCGTTAAGAAATTAATTGTTTAGTAATTAATCCAATGGACCCGTGCCACCTTCAATGGAAAAGCTATATTGGTTATATAAACCTCCCTTTCACAGGTTAATAGGTTACTGAATTCATGCACTATCATTTTTATTGATTTGTTACAGGTTTTTTGCACTAAAACTTATACCTTTTCACCCGCCAGCGTCATTGTTTGCTCATTCTTTTCAGCCTATTGCCTCTGTTGTTTTCTCCATAACTTGACTCATCATTGTGTATTCAAGTGTCCAATCCAACTTTCAATCCTATCCTTAGCTTTATTCAAAGATGCCTCCAAAGGAAAAAGGACCAGAAGAGCCTGTCAATCCTCCTATTAATTTTAACCACATCCCTTTGGCTGATACATACCTCAAAATCCATGGAACTCTTTGTGACTTGGACCTCTTTAAGATGTATTGTTGGATCGAGGACAAATACATTGACAAATCTGATGACATTCAACTGTGGGAGTCCAATTTACCCCACTATATTTTTCCTTGTACCCACAACACCCCAAAGTTTGTTAGGAATAGCCATGCATCTTATTTACCAAGCTAAAGGAGCATCCTTACCCCCACTAGAGAAATTCCCTTACTATTACTCCTCAAGCCATAGACCAGATAATGCAAGCCCCAATAGTAGAGAATGCCAACCCCTTTTCTTATGAAGCACTTGTTGAGTTATACTAGAAATTAGACTTTGCCAAGAAGGCCCAAACTCTTGTGTTGTTCTTGACACAAGATGCCCCATTTCCAAAGTAAAATCCTCCCTATTCCTCCTCTATTTTCCATGAGAGAGCCAAACAAATCATCATAGTTGTCTCCAACCTCCTTGGCTACTACTCTTATCAGTGGGTAGATGAGGCCATCATAGGATTTCTGTCCATTTTCTCTATTGATTCTAAGCACTCCATCATATTTAACTTTATCCAATTTCTTGCAGAGTTAATTCATTAGCAGCTTATCAAATTCCCAACTGAGGAGGTATTCAAGTATTATTCTATACTAGTTTATATGTTTGTATACTTTCAGGGAGACAACATCAACCTTGCTTTACAAAATATGGATGAAAAAGGAAACCAAGAGCCAGTCATATTTTGGAATACTCTGGTGATGAAGGAACATAAGGAATACACATATAAATAACTCATAGAGATGTTTGTGCATCCATCAATTAGTCTCTTAGGAAGCAGGAGAGTAGCAAGGACTAGTGAGGAAATTAGAAAGGTGTTGCAACTATCATACCATGTTCAAAGTAGGATGTTGTGAGCTGATTCAGAGAAAGGGAAAATGAAAATGGCATTCCTCTAGGCACAAATTCCCCAACCCAAGGTAGCATCAGACTACAAGAGCACAACTTTTGAGTTTGATATAAAAGATATACATCCCATGACCAAATGGAGCTGCATAAGGAGACTAGGGAAATGATATTTTCAACTGTAACTAACACTACTATGAGTTTGTCTAAATTGCAGGTTACATTAGACAATTTCCAATCACAACTGAAGATGGAGAAGGTCTCTGCACTTGCCAAAGACATCAAGATTAAAAATCTCAAGGACTTGGCATTAAAAGTGGGTTATGACCCTTCAAACATCAATGTTGTAGAAGAACTTATAAAAAAAAAAAAAGAATCTAGACATAGAAACATTAAGGAAGTAGTTAAAATTGCCATCTAGGGAAGATCCTCTAGCCAAGGATATTTAAGAGATAGAGACACAAAAGGAATATATGATGAATCTCATCATGGAGTAGAGTGCACAACTGAAACAAATGGAGATAGAAATAGAAAAATTAATTAAAGAGAGGGAGAAAGCTCCCAAAATGGCTATTGTCCCTTTGCAAGAACTCCCTATTATAGTTATTCCTAAAGCCATAACTTCTACAACAAGTACAGGGTATGATGGAGATCAGTTGGCAAATGCATTACAAAACATGTCCCTCGAGACTTAAGAGATCTAAAAGTTGCAGGATCGAGTGAAACTGTCTTTGTGAGTGTCTTCTGAAGATGTTGAATCAATGATGGATTCACTGCTTGAAGATGTACCATTTTTAGAATGGCATGGCTCTTCTTCAACCTAAAATCTTCATAGTTTTGGTTTATAAACTGCTTGATTTGAAGCTTCATCAACATGATCAATGCAAGATTCATTTTCAAAAAATTTAACATCTCTACTTAAAACAGACTTCTTGGTAACTAGATTGTAAAGTTTGTAGGCCTTTGACTATTCACTATAGCCTACGAAAATACATCTCTCACTCCTCTCATCAAGCTTCTTTCTTAGCTGCTTAGGGCCATGTGTAAACGCTATTGATCCAATAATTTTAAAGTGAGATACATTTACCTTTCTACAATCACATGCTTCTTAAGGTATTGTATCTTGGATACTAGTTGTTGGAGATCTATTAAGAGCATACACTGTTGTCGAAACTGCTTCACCCTAATAGTTATTTAACAAATTCTTCGCATGGAGCATGCATGTGGCCATGTTCATGATTGACTGATTTTTCCTTTCTGTTACTCCATTCTGCTGTGGAGTATATCTTATTGTGTTTTGGATGATGATTCCTTGTTGTTGAAAAAAATATTTGAAGTCATTGGAGTTGTACTCCCCTCCTTTGTCCGACCTGAGAAATGTTAAAGGCATTCCACTTAGCTTTACTATTTATGCTTTGAATTCTTTGAACCTTGAGAATGTGTCTGATTTTTTTTTGAGAAGATAAACCCATATCTTCGTGCTATAATCATCAATAAATGTCAAAAAATAAAGACTACCACTAGTGGACTGTGTCTGTGTTGGGCCACTTATATCTATATGGACTATCTCTAAAGGCTCTTTTTCTCTAGAGGAAGATGTGGGAAATATATCTCTTTTATGCTTGGATAGAACACAAAGTTCACAATTACAACCTTTTTCATTCATAATAGGGAGACCAATGACGATTGAATGTTTTTGAAGCATACTTAGACTCTTAAATGGGATGTGATCATACCTAGAATGCCATAACTAAGATTCATCTATTCTTGACACATTGTGGACAAAAGACTATGAGAGGTTTTGACTTCTAAGAGTCAATGGAAACATCTTATTCTTAGTTTTTTCAACCTTTGCTATTAGTCTTCTATTGGGCGATTTGTCATAGATATAACATGTGTTCCCTTGGAATATTACATCATAACCATGTTCCATCAATTGTCCTACACTAATGAGGTAATGCTTCAGATGTGGAACATAATAAACATCAGGTATATATTTATGTTGATTTTGTTTAGTTAGGATAGGGACAATACCTTTTCCTTCATACTTAATACAAGAATGATCTCCAAGTGTAATTCCCGACGTTGTGGAAGCATTAAGATAAGAAAGAATGTTTTGGTTACCTGTCATATGATTGCTACAACCACTATCCAACAACCAAATGTCCTTGTTGTGATTGTCTTCAGAAAGATGGAAGGCAATAAACATTGTTTCAGAGGATTCTCCTTCATTGTTGGAGATATGGACACTACCTCTTTGTTGATATGATTGTTTCTTTCTACATTCATGTTCATAATGCCCAAATTTCTTGTAGTAATGGCATTAAACATTAGATTTTCTCCATGTTCTAATTCTTTGTGTTTGGTTTTGTGGATGTCTCCATTACTCTCTTGCGTGATGATATTATGATTAGCCCCTACCTCGTCCTCTACCTCGCTTGTTGTCGCCTCTATATCCTCTGCCTTTGCACCTACTAAAAGAGAGTTGTGCTTTAAAGGCTTGTTCCATGGAATCTTCTGTCAAGTCTTCTTTCTTGTGCCCTAAGTGATCTAGTCAACTATTCTACTAATAAAGTTGTAAAATATTTGGATTCCAAAATGGATGTTACAATCATGTCATATTTCTTGATCACGCTTCGAAGGAATTTTTCAACAATCTTTGGATCTGTAATGGTTTCACCAATGTGTTTGATCTAATTGACTATTCCCATGACTCTAGTCATAAAGTGATCCACATTTTTTGTGTTAGTCATCTTTAGGGTTTCAAAGTGAGCTCTCAATGCCTCCATTACCTTGATACCTTGATACACATCTTTCAAGATTTCCCAAGCTTCTTTTGCTATGGATGCGCTAGTTATTTTATAGAAAATAGAGTCATCGACTGAGTTTTGTATCCAACATTTGGTTATATGTTCTTTCTTTCTAAGTTCAATAGTTGCATTCCTCTAATTATTAGGTAGGGTCGCCCATGCTTCTTGGGTAGGCTCTACATAGGCATTCTTAAGTGTATCCTAACACTCTAGAACTTGCAAAAATGTCTTCATTCTTAAAGACCAAAACTCTTAATTTTTTCGAAACAGAATTGGAATTTGGGACAATGAACTAGAGAAAACAACTTCTTCAATTGTAAATGCACCTTTTTACAATCTTCTTTCCAAAACTAAAAAAATCTCTTTAAAAATACAACACTTTTTTTCAATAACAAACTCCTCCTCTCTCTCTTTTTATTTAATATTATTTTATTTAATAAACTTTTTTTAATTTATTTTAAACAAAAATTATTAATACCAATTTTATATTTTTTATCACTTTAAAATACACACTTTGAACTTTCTTAAATTGTATCACATCATACAAATAAAAAACACTTTTCAAATTGTATTAAAAACTGGGTCTCTGTGAATAAGAGCGTGACCTTTTTAATAAGACGAAATCTCCTCAATAGAACTTTGAACCACGGACTTGAAATGTTTGACCTTCCTCGTGGAGCCCGCGCACTAATGGAGTTAAGCAAACAAATTAAAAATGTTAACTGTTCAACATACTTGCTTAGACTGTATGACTGCGTTGCATTGCAGTTCTCTCAGTTTCGTAAGTTATTGACCATCAACGAACTTGATCACTGTCGAGGAGTGCGTTGATCATTAAAAACAAATTAAAGAAAATATTTAAATTTATTTTATTTATTTTTTAATTGAGGCGCGATAACTATCTGCTTTGTTCTTCTCTTTCTCGAATTCCTTTGTCCTCTTCACAGAACGACTTTAAGTCATTAGCTTCTTCAAAACAGCGGAGGCTTTTTCTCCTCCTCGAAGTCTTTGTCACAGAATTTTTTTTAGTAATTAGCTTCTTCGAAACAACGGAGGCCTTTTTTCCTCTTCGAATTCTTGGTCTTCTTGGTCTCCGCTGTTATCTGAAACTCTGATACCATGATAAAAAAATGAAAAAGAAAAGTGAAATAGAGATTTTTTTTTTCAATATTCAAAATAAATAAATAGATTATATTATAAACATCAATAATAAATGACTAGAGTAGAATTCAATATTTATGGAGTAGAACTGAAATAAAATTGAACTATCTATGACACCTAGTAACAACAAAATCAAATGTCATGACATCTAGAGATTAATATCTCAGCATGATCTACCTTTGGCACCTTGGTGCTTTGGGGTACTTACAATGGAGACAAATAAGCCTATTTATAGGCTTCTTTCCAACCAAATACAATTGGCATAATACCACCAGCCACAAAACCATGTCCCTGAAACCACTAGCTGTAGAGTATCATTGCCCAGTCAAGGTTAATCCTAACATTGCCTATATTGACAATGACTTCTTTCCAACCAAATACAATTGACATAATACTACCTGCCCCAAAACCATGTGCCTGAAACCACTAGCTATAGAGTGTCATTCTGAGTCAAGATTAATCCTAACATGACCTATATTGTCAAAGATAGTAACCATACACTCACTTCATTGTATTTATGCAATGTTGAGTACTAAAAAAAACTTCCTTCTCACAATGAAAATCTAGCCACTATCTTATTGGAGAAAAAGTGGTGCCAAGGCCTTAATGATCCTGGGAACTATTCATGACAAATAAAAAGAAAAAGAATTATTGGAAAAAAAGAATTTTGTTGTGTGGAAAAAGAAAGTGTAGGAAAAAATGTGTGGGGGAAGAATACTTGTGTAAAGTCAGAGACACAAAACTCCTGACCACACCCTTTCTCCCACACTCCCGCATAATTGTGTGAAACGAAAAACACAAGCACATCGAAAACGAGAATCATCATACTAAGCATCATACTTCTTCTTGATATTTAAGCATGGAAATAGCATAACAGAAAGGAGTACAACGAGATGACACCACCATGTAGTCATCACCGTCTCAGTGCTAACAGCCAGGAGTACACAGTGTAGTTAGATTGGGAAGGTTGCATCTTTGATTCACGTCAGCTTCAATTTCTCGAAATTTCAGAAAAGTAATAGCGATTCAAGCTTATATCTAAATTTGCAGTTCTTTATGAACCTTAATTTCAAAACTGGAATGCTAAATTCTTATTGTATTCACCAGTGTTTTTTTTTCATAAGTACTGAAATATTTTAATTTGGTAGGTATATTAATGACATACACGTTAAGTGTAAGGCATTTTTACAGCACATAGATGGAATCGCACTCATCTTACTCCTGACCTAGAAATGTATAAAACCCTAGAATGTGATGCTCCACAGGCAGCAATTTCTTTGCTATCAAAAACATTAATTTATCGTATAACAGATTCTCAGGAGAGTGATAACGCTATGGCATATATTTCATGAAATGTTTGTGGCACTTTATTCTAGAATAAACGAAATATTGAATGCCAAGTTAAAAGAGCTTATAGACCAGCGCCTGTAATTCCACATAAAATGGCAGCATTAATAAACCCATGTTATATGTGATATAGAGAAGACTGCCACAATGAAAAGGGTTCTTCTGCATTAACTTCCCAGAGATGTATCTCATCTTCAATTGTGGATGGCATGCCGGCTGCCATGCAAATTAATTCATCGTCGCTTGTAAAATTGTATTGTTGGCTCAAATTATCTTCTTCCTGCTGCATGATGCTATTAATAATTGCAGAAAGACTACCAGGGTCTGGCGGTATCATGCATCCCCGATCGATGTCATGAAGTGGGTGAAGTTGCGATTTCGTTTCAGCATTAACTGTCGATTTGGTTTCGGCTTCTGCAATCCCGTGTGAAATATGAGGACCATCATGAGAATTATGACGCTGCCCCTCACTTTTCAGAAATGAGTCGCTGGATAATCCTTTCGTCTTTTCATTGTGATGGGAAGGGGAAAATCCGGCTGAGCAAGTGCAGTGATGTTTGACCACATGACAATGGTGATGTAATATTTTCTTGCGCATTGTGGTGTTCCAATGATTCTTGACGGCCAAAGCTGTACGCCCTGGTAATCTGCCTGCAATGAGCGACCACCTGCAAATTCCAGAGACGTATCTCATTCTTGATAGTAAGAGTGAGGAAAAGCAAGGGATTATTTGAACGTAAACATAGGATTAGCTTAAATGACAGACTCAACCAACTTTACGTAACAAACATTTTCATTGGGTAAAGACGAATGACTTAAGGAGCGAAGAAATATATTTCCCTATAAGCATATCGGAATCCATATTTAGTGTATTTTTATTTTGTTTGCAAATTGTGCACATTAAATTGGTTTGGAGGAATGTCAATTGTACAGTCGAAATTATAAATTTTGGTAATTTTTTATTAAAATTAAATATATTATTTTAATTG